>NCSJ02000441.1:0-31192 GCA_002812745.2 Scytalidium lignicola | reverse complement strand
TCTTCTACTCCTTAAGTCTCCTTAAACAGTTCAAATATTGCAAAATTAGTATAATGTTCAGTTATTACAAAGATAGAGTTATACTCAACCTTTGTAATATAATCTATGAAAACTAATAGTTTTATAATAAAATCTTATCTGATTAATTCTTATAAATTGTTAAGTATCTATGTAAAGTATAATTGTCCTTAAGGCTTCCTTCTCAGATTCTTAGCTTTTCTACAGATTTTGTATTTTGTAATTACTTTCTTAACTATTAATTATAGTTTCATGATAAAGTAATCTTTATTAATTTGATAATAACATCAGGCTACTCTTATATGTCCATTATATAATAAATTGTGTTATTCTTTGACAAACTCCTTTATTAATTTCGTTGGTATGTATAGCCTTTTGTTCTTATACTATATATTTTTGATCTTCTCCTACTTGTCCTTAGTTATATCTAGTAAAGTATTTCCTTCTCTTTCCTTTCTGGTTACTTTATTAATCAAATCAGCTTAATGTTTGTCTGTTATCATTGTAATAGCTATAAGTTATCCCTTATTATATACTAAGAATCCATTTTCATCTTCCTTCAATATAAGTTTACTTTCTTCTTTTTCCTTAGTTAAGTACTCAGGTTTCCAGCTTAAAGTATCTACTCTTCTATTATCCTCTCCTTTGACATGAGTAATCTTAAAATCATACTCAGATAATTTCTTTGCTTATTATACTTGCTTAATATTCAACTACTTAATAGTCATGAAGTATTAAAGGTTATGATAATCCAAAAGTATATTAACTATTTTGCTAAATCCAACTATATACACTCTTTAATACTTTAAAGCTTTTATAATAGTTAACATCTTCTTGTTTGATATTTGATAATTTCTTTTAACAACGTTTAACTTTCTTGACCAAAATGCTAATAATACTCAATAATATTGTTTACTAATCTACTATAATTACAATAGTACAATTCTTAATGCTATATCAAAGGCATTAGTTTCAATTCTTATTCCTTTTTCTAAGTTGAAGATTCCTAAGAAACTTCTTTTCACAAAAGCATTCTTAATACTTTAAAAAGCCTCCTTTACAAAGTTATTTCATTAATAAGCTTAATCTTTCTTTGTAAGTTCAGTTAACAACATAAAGATTTTAGAATAGTCTTTCACAAATCTTTAATAATAGTTAACTAACCTTAAGAAACTTTATAATTGCTTAACTGTCTTAAGTACTTCTTATTCCTTGATTAACTGAATCTTATCATTAAAAGTTTCTATCCTTTCTCCAGAAATATAATATCTTAAGAACTGAACTTGTTTCTTATGAAATTTACATTTTACTAATTTACAATACAATCCTACTTCTTATAATACTTTTAGAACAAGCTTAATATACTTCTTATATTTTTCTATACTCTTTGAGTAAATGATTATATTATCAAGATATATTATTATAAATTTCTCCAAATATTTTTCCAATATTCAGTTTATTATTCTTTGTTATATTGTTAGAGTATTAATCATATCAAACGTTATAATTAATAGCTTAAATAATCTATATTTTGTTCAAATGGCAACCTTTTACTTATTATCTCTTTTAATCCTGACCAGATTAAACATTGACCATAAGTCTAGCTTAATGAATATGACAATTCCTTTCAGTTTATCTATCATTAAATCTATCAATGGTAAGAGGTATCAATCCTTCTCAGTCTTATTATTCAAGTGTTTGTAGTCATCATAAGGTTATCTTAATGAATTATCTCCTTTCTTTACATAATGTAATAATACTCTAACTTTATCATAACCTTCTTTGTACAGACCTTTAAACACCATTTTCTTAAGCAATTATTTCTTTGTCATCTTATCCTTAACAAGAGTTGTTCGATAAATTAGTCTATAAGTTAGTTTAAACCCCTCTTTGAGTTTTATCTTATAATCCTATGGTTTATACTCAAGTAAGGCTGAATTATTAAGTCTTTTTATGAATAACTCTAACTATTTATAATATTCTTCAAGAATATATTTCATAGTCTTATCAATATAAACAACTTTTAAAGACATAATTTCTTCTAAGAAAGTAATTATACTTATTCTTTAATCAATTATTAAATTATACTTCTTTATTTATTCAATTCTTAATATAACCTGATATATTCTTAACCTTATAATATTAAAAGATATCTTTTCTTAGTAACTTTTATTATACTTTATATCTAAGTTTCAAGTTTGAACGTTAATACACTTTTAAACCTTAGTATTGTTTACTAACAATATCAAGTAGTTATTGTCTTTGACTCTTATATTAAGTTTAAGTCATTTCATAACTTGTTTACTGATAAAGTTCTTTTTNAACTCTTAAATCAATCAAGGCTTTTATTAGCTTTTTGCATAATATTATATCAATATATAATAAGCTTTTATTATTCATAGAGTAGAGATTAACATTTCTAGTATTATTAACTGACATATTATCATCAATTTCCAAATCTTTAATGTTTTCCCTTAATTTCTCGAAGAGTACTATTTATCTTTCAATAAGATTTCTTAGTCTTAGTCTGTTTAGGCTTCTATTATTCATGAATACATATGCATCTTGTACTTATTCTACCATTTCATTTTCAAGACATTCTTTTATTTTAGTAATAGAAATGTTACTTATTATAAGAATTCTTTTTGTAGAATTCAAAGGGTATGCTATTACTTCTTAGTTGAACTATTAGTCAATCCTTTACCTTATCCTCTTCTGATAATATAATAAATAACTTTAAAGGTAGTAAATCTTCCTCTAGTTCATTAATTATAAATAACATTTTTACATCTTAGTTAACTTATTCAATAACAATCTCTACTAGTTTCTTTTACTCCTGTTGAACATGATATTGTTCAGCTTTAGGTAATTACTTTACTGATTTCTCTAGACTTTAGATTTCTCCATACTATGTTTTTACCTTTAAACAGTCTTGTTAGAAAGTTATTATTAAAAGTCCTTCATGTTAAATGTTATATTATCCTTATATAATATAGCTTAATCTCTCTTCTATCATTATTTAAGTATTCTCAAGCATTTAGTTAAAGTTATCCTGAATCCAAGTTCTTTTTNACTAATAAGAGGAATTTATATAATCCTTTCTTAATAATGATACTTTGTAGATTAGTCTCATAGACTAAAGCAAAATCCTCAAGATCAAGTTCTTATTCTTCAACAATTACTTCTTCTTATTATACAGTTTAATAAAGTTAGCTCTTGTCTAGGATTTTCTATCCTCTTAGTTCTCTTATACTAATTATAAGATAATATTTCAAGACTAACAATTCTCTAGAAATAAAATATTACTTTGTTAGTATAACCTCAAACTCTGTTAGTATAATCATCTAGATTCTACTAACTCTTAGTATAAACCTCCATCTATTTAAGCTAATAACTTCCCTTTAATTCTAAGGATGTCTTATACACTAAGTCCTTTTCATTAGTACAAAACTTGTTTCTAGGATTCTTACTATTATCATTTTGTCTATATTAATTTCAACAGTAATTTCTAGTATAATTACTAAGCCTTGTTATTCTTCCTCTTCTTCTAAGGAGTTTCTTTCTTTGTTCAAGCTTTCTTCTTCTGAGGATTTTGATAAGATATTTATGATTTTCAGAATTCTTATAACTTTAACTTTAACTAACAAACTCAACTTATTATCTTTCTTATAAGTGTTTGTTATATGTCTAAGAAGTCTGTATTTAAAACATAACTTGTTTTTTNCTTCTTTTGTTAAGCTCTTCAAGGAAAATTCCAAAGGAATTTCCTTTCTTGTTTTTTNCTTTCAAAGTGCTTTTTTNCCTTTTCCTTTAAAGGTTTTTCCTTTCTTCATAGTATCTAACTCTATAAGGTCTCCTTAATCCTTCTTACTGTTAGTCTTCTTACAGTTGAAGTAAGATCTACCCTTTTTGTCCAAGATCATTTTATACTGTTCATTCTTAATCTTGATAGACAAGTCAACAAGAGCATTGAATGTAATGGTTACAAATTGTTAGTACAGTTCTTCTTTGATGGAATCCTTCAATCTAGTCCTATACTAGTGTATATATACCTCTTCTCCCTAGTTGACTAATACTGTATACTAGTGATAAAGCATTATATATTCATTAAGACTCTTGGTTTGCTTGAGGTGAGCTAATTATCTTTCAGTATTCCTTTTTTCGTCAACATCCTCATACAAGCGTTTAAGCTCTCCTGTGTAGTTTTCCCAACTCCTTAGAATGTTTCTTACTCCTTAATTTGTCATCCCTCCATTTGTTATGAACTACTCATCCTTAAAGGGTTAAAACTAAGTCTTAGCTACTCCTTTCAAGTATGTCAATGCCCACAAGACCTTATATATGTTTCCAAGTAACAAGTGATCATTCAACATCAAATAAGTTCTCATCTGTACAAGATATGCTTTAAACTTCTTTTTATCCTCATAAAACAAGTCTAGCCTAACGATCTTAACTTCTCTAAGTATTATTATCAGAACTTATTCAACGTTATCCTCTAGTTCAAAGTCTAGATCAAGGTCTAAGCTTAGAGCTCTTGGTACTGGCTTTAAGTTTGGTTTAGATGATGGAAGTACTGGCTTCTTTCTTGTAACTCTTAACAATTCTCCAACAGTTAATCCTTCTATTAACTTAGTAGGTTATTTTGATAACATAACAACTTCCTCTAATACTCCTTCCTAAATGTTAATTTCCTTGATAGTCTAATATTTACCTTAATCTTCTTCAAAGCTATTTTCTGAACTCTCCTTAAATACTTCCTCAAATCCTTCTTCAGATTCTTCTTCAGAGCTTTCTTCAAAATCTTCTTCAAGTTGTTATTTGTTGTTGTTATTTATCAGTATATTTGTTTCCAAATCCTGATTCATCAAGATAATTAGTGTTCAAAATGTTACAAAACTATGCTATCCAGGTTATTGAACAGCCAAGGGTAAGGTAGATGTTCAAGGACAACGAAAATGTATAATACACAAGTAATTAAGTCTAAGGTAAAATATAATAATGTATTTAGGTTGAACATAAGAAGTCTACTCTTATATTCCTACAATATGCTTATATAGGAAATAAAACACAATTAGATCACTAGATCGCCTTGATCCCTCGATCCAAGTCCCTAGATCATTAGATCACTTTGATCTAGTAATCCTAGTCACATAACCTCTTAATTATTAGGTTCTCTATGCATACTTGCCGTGTACCGAGCCTCAAGCCTACACTAATTAGCTTGTTCAGTCAAACCTATAACACTAACGTATAAAGAGTATATACACTATATACTCAAAGCTTAAATCTTAAGTTAAGAGTAAAAGAATACTATGGATATTAATTAGTTTAACCTAAGATCAATTTTGAATTTATCTTAAATGATAAACATATACTTAAAAGCATACTTCATTAAATAAAAGTAATCATTTCCAAGATAATAACTATATTAAAAGAAAGTTGAATTTATTAGTAATTATTCTAAGATAAGCATATACATAACATTTGTACAGTATAAATAATAACCTTCTTAAATTAAAAGAATAAGCTATTAATATAATATTAACAAAACAGACTTTTAATAAGCTTAGAATATTATTATTTGTTATAGGTTTTACTATAACACAGTGATTAGTGTAAGCCTGAGGCTCGATACACAACAGAGTGTATATAGAGAACTTAACAATCACATGACATGAGTAAGACCCTGGAGACTTAAGGGGTCCAAGGGGTCTATGGACTTGAGGGACCTGAGAGGTCCAAGAGGTCCAGTTGGATTTCATTATCTATATAAGCATATTGTAAGAACATAAGAGTAGACTCCTTATATTCAACCTAAATACATTACTATACCTTACCCTCGACCTAATAACTTGCTTGTATGTCATACATTTCCGTTATCCTTAAACATCTACCTTATCCTAGGCTATCCAGTAACCTGGATAATGTAGTTTTATAACATTTTGAACATTACCTATCTTAATGAATCAGGATTTGGAAATAAACATACTAGTAGATAACAACAACAAATAACAACTTGAAGAAGATTCTGAAGAAGGCTTTAAGGAAGAATCTGAAGAAGGATCTGAAGAAGTATCTAAGGAAAGTTCAGAAGATAATTCTAAAGAGGACCAAGATGAAGACCAAACTATTAAAGAAACTAANCATCTAAGAAGAAGTATTAGAAGAAGTTATTATACTACTAAAGCAACTTACTAAGTCAACAAAAGGATTAATTGTTGGAAAATCATCAAGAGCTATAAGAAAGAAACTAACATCTCTATTACTTAAACTTAACCTAAAGCTAATACCAAGAGCTTCAAGTCCAGACCTTAATCTAGACTCTGAACCAGAAGACAATATTAAACAAGTTCTAATAACAACACTTAGAGAAATCAAGATTGCTAGACTAGACTTGTTCTATGAGGACAAAAAGAAGTTTAAGGTATACCTTGTACAAACAAGAACTTATTTAGTGTTAAATGATCACTTATTGCCTGAAGACATACATAAGGTTTTATGAGCATCAACATACTTAAGAGGAGTAGCTAAGACTTGGTTTTAACCCTTTAAGGATAAGTAGTTCACAACAAACAAAGAAACTACAAACTAAGGAATAAGAAACATCCTTGGAAGTTGAGAAAACTACACAAAAGAACTCAAACACTTATATAAGGATGTTAATGAAAAAAARGAATACTAAAAGATAATTAACTTACCTTAGATAAACTAAGAGCCTTAACAAATATACAATACTTTATTGTTAGTATACAATATTAGTTAATTAAGGAAAGGAAACATATATATACTAGTATAAGACTAAGCTTAAAGATTTCATTAAAGAAGAATTATATCAATGACTTGTAGTCATCACATTTAATGCTCTTGTTAATTTGTTTATCAAGATCAGGAATGAATAATATAAAATGATATTAGACAAGAAGAGTAAATCTTACTTTAACAAAAGAAAGTTTAACAAGAAAAAGGATTATAAAGACCTTATAAAGTTAAATACTATAAAAAAANGGAAAGGCTTTTAAAGGAAAAGRAAAAAAACACTTTGAAGGAAAGAACAAAAAGGGGAATTCCTTTAAGATTTCCCTTGAAGAACTTGACAAGAGAAGAAAAAACAAGTTATGCTTTAAGTGTAGAATGTTTGGATATATAGTCAATACTTATAAAAGGGATAACAAGGTAAGTGTGTTAGTTAAGGTTGAAGTTATGCAAATCCTAAGGATTATAAATATCTTGTCAAGATCATCAGAAGAAGAAAGCTTAAATGAGGAGGAAAATTCTTCAGAAGAAGAAGACTACCAAGACTTAATAATTATACTATATCATGTTATTAAGACTGATGTAGATAAGATAGCAATAGTAAGAATCCTCAAGATAAATTCTGTGTTTATAGAGAGGATTTGACATGTAAGTTACTCTTAAGGTAATAATTAAACTGAAGGTTAAGGAAGATGGAGATCGATTCTAGGAATTAGCAGAATTTGGATGATTGTGCTGTTGGACTTTGAAGTTATACTAATGGAATAATGTTTTGTCTTTGGAGAATTATTAGTCTTGAAGTATTATCTTATGATTAGTATGCAAGGATTAAGAGGATAGGAGATCTTAAACAGAAGTTAGCTTTTTAGAACTATGTAGTAAGAAGAAGTAACTGTGGAAGTATATGAGCTTGATATAGAAGATCTTGTTCTTGTCTATAAGACTAATCTTTAGAGTATTATCATTAAGAAGAGATTATGTGAATTCCTCTTACTAGTGGAAAGAACTTGGATCTAGGATGACTTTGACTAAATGCTTAAGAACACTTAGATGGTGATAGAAGAAGGATTAAGCTATGTTGTGTGAGGATGATATAATATTCAATATGAAGGACTTCTGATGATAACTTTCTAACAAGACTAGTTAAAAGCAGAAATACAGTATGAAGAGATTTGGGGTTTAGGAAAATCAATAGAATAATTACCTGAAGTTAAGCAGTATTATGCATAATAAGAACAGAGGGAACTAGTAGAGATTGTTGTTGAACTAGCTAACTGGGATATAGAAGTACTACTTACAGTTAATGAACTAGAGGAAGATTCATTACCTTTGGAAGTACTCATTGTATTATTAGGAGAAGATGAATTACTATAGAGAATTGATCAACAGTTTAACTAAGAAGTAGTAGTATACTTTTTGAATTGTGAAGGAAGGATTTTTGTGGTAAGTAATGTTTTTATTACTAAGATAAGGGAATGCCTTAGGAATGAAATGGTAAAATGGGTATAGGATGCATGAGTATTCATGAATGATGGAAGCTTAGATGGATTAAGGTTGAGAAATCTTATTGGAAGATGAATAGTACTCTTTGAAGAATTAGAGGAAAATGCTGAAGATTTAGAGATTAGTGATGATATGTTGGTTGATAGTGTTAGAAATGTTAATCTTTATTTTATGAATAGTGAAAGTTCATTATATATCAACATAATGCTGTGTAAAAAGTTAATGAGGGCTTTGATCAATTTAGGAGTTAAAAGGAACTTTATTAATGAACAAGTTGTGAAGTGACTTAGACTTAGTATAAGAGTTAAGGATAATAGTTACTTGATATTGTTAGTAAACAGTACTAAGGTTTAGAAGTGTGTTGATGTTTAAACTTGGAACTTAGATATAAGGTATGGTAGAAGTTATCAAGAGAAGATATCTTTTGATGTTATAAGGTTAAGAACATATTAAGTGATATTAGGAATTGAATGGATAAAGAAGTATAATCTAATAATTGATTGGAGAACAGGTATGATTACCTTTCTTAGAAAAAAYWTTAAAATAACAAGATTAAGTAATAAACTAGACTAAGTAAAGTTAAGACTATATAAAATTAAAGAAGTTTATNAGATTTTTAACTTATAAATTAAAATTATTAACAACAATTAAGATACATCTTGTTTTTTATGTTTTACTTTTTGAATTAACATTTAAGAACATTTAAACATTAATACTAAAAGAAGTTAATTTAGAAAAAGAATATAAAGTTAAGAAAATTATTAATTATAAAATGCATTATGAAAAACTATAATACTTAGTTAAATGGATAAGATATCTAGAGAATAAAAATAAATAAGAACTTACTTTTAATCTTATAAGTTATAAAGGATTATTAAAGGAATATTATTAAGCTTATCTTAGAACAGATTTTTAGGTAATGGAATTATAAGGTTAGAAAAGAAGAAGTCAACAATAGAAGAGGAAACCTTGTTTATAAAGACAAAATATAACTCTTTAAATAATTTCTTTTGTTTTTCTTTCTCTTTTGTAATATTAAGTTTGTCTAAGTACTTTAAATTATAATAAGTTATTTTGTTCTTTTACTTCTAAAGAAGAGTTTGTTGTTTTCATAAGTAAAGGATTTTGGCTATAGCTTCTTCTTCTTCTGCTTATAGTCTATTTATAGATTTTTCCAAAGACTCTTAATCTTAAGAACAAGGAATATTCTTATCTTAAAAATTAAAANGACATATTATAAGAGTATTTTGTATATATACACTTAGAATATTATGAGGACTTTAAAAGGTTTATAATATACTTTTGATTTTCCTTAGAATAATAAGAACAAAGATTTATACTATCATTAATATCCTTAATAGTTAAAGTAAGACTAACTTTCTCTTTTTCTTTTCTTTTAAGATTAGAAGGAAAGAAGGGGCAAGGACACTTTGAGGGTATAGTAGAAGAAAGGAAAGGATTAACAAGGAAATAAGATAATTCATAATGATAAGTTAAGTGTTAAGATGATACTAGTGTAAAAAGAGGATAATGTTATGGATAGTACTTAATAAGTTGATTAGTGTAAGCTTAAGGCTTAATATATAGAAGATGTATATAAAGAACTTAACAATTAAGGATTACATGATGAAGTCTTAAGACTCTTAGAGGACTCTAAGAACTTTAAAGACCCTAAAGGATTCAATTGTATTTCATTATCTATATAAGTATGTTATAAGAATATAAGAGTAGACTTTTTATGTTCAACTTAAATACATTACTAAATCTTACCTTTAATGTAATTGTCTGCTGAAGTATTTCTTGTGTCTACTGTCCTTGAACATTTACATTACTCTTACTATCTAATAACCTAGATAGTGTAGTTTTGTAACATAATATTATAATATATTTGAGTAACCTTGATTATACAACCTCTTATTATACTTAATTCAACAGGTTATATACTTTAATAATAATGTAATTAGGTTAACTCTTCTTTTATGTTGATTATGTTGATTAGTACTATTTTTTTTTTTGTCTTTGTTTACTTATATCTATATGTTTAACTATTACCTTCAACATAACCGATGATTTTAGAATTGTAATTCTTTTAAAGGACTAAAGACTTAAAGGTTCAGAGAATTATAACTTTTAAAACTCTTGTCTTATAGTTTTGCTTTAGTCTAAAGGTCTTGAAGATTATATTAATAATATTGTTTTACCTTTTAAAGGAGATACTCCTAAGTAGAAGGCTTAGTGTAAAGATGACATTAAAACTTATATATGTTTTAATGTTAATATCAACAATAAGGTTATGCTTTTGATTAAGGATTATAAGATTACAAAGCTTATTTAAGATACCTTAAAAGCTTAATATCAGGGAAAAGGTTATAACTTGCAGTAAAAGTTCTTGTTTAAATTGATTTTAGTTAAGTATAATTATTTTAACTTTATAAGTGTATATATTATTATGTTCAAGTTAATAATAATTAATTTAAAAGTTGTTAAGAGTAACAAAATAGATTTACTTTATAAATTTGTCTTCATCTTTAGTCTAGAGGATAAATATCCTATTTAGGCTGAATATCAACGTTCGACTAGTAGATTTAAGAAGTTACTTATACTTACTCAACTTATAAAAGATATTGTTAATGAATTTATCTTTATTATTAGTTCTTCTAATGTTATTATGTATAACAAGAACAATTTGAATAACTTGAATAATTCAAAAAGCTTTAAGGATATTAAGTATAATCATTGTAAGAAGAACGGTTATAAGGAATCTAATTACTTTTAAAAGTATCTTAAGAAGCTTAAGGAATATAAGATAAAGTAGTCTAACAAGAAGAAGAAGAAGAAAAGTGAGGATAAACTTAAGAAGTCTGATTTGAAGGATAAATTCAACATTGTTAACCTTAACTTTGTTAGCTTGGTCATTATTAGCTTGATCATTATTAATCTTATAGCTTTTTCCATGTTTACACATAATTAATAGATTGTAGATATAAGTGTTATTGATTATATTATTAATAATCTTAATTAGTTTGATTCTGGTTTTTATTCAATATATTCTGATTTTCATCTTATAAAGACAAATAATAGTTTTACTCTAATTGTAAGTATAAGCATTATTATACTCAAAACTATTTGTTGAGATAATTTATCTTTCTTTTTAACATTTACTAATGTATAATATATACTTACATTTTCAGTTAATATTTTTAAAGCCTTGAAACTCCTTGTACAGAATAATAATGCTTATATTATTTTATCTAATATATTCAATAAGAACAATATTAAATACAATGTTGTTATTATCTCCTTTACTAGTATTTATTTAAGATTAATATTTATTCTAACAGTGTTTATTTCAGTATTCCTTACTTGTTAAACAGTTTTTAGTCTAGATATTATTTATTAACATTTAGCATATATAAGCCTTAAGGTTGTTAAGAATATTATTAAAGTTACTCTTAGTATTAATGTTAAGTTAATGAAGAAGGCTTTTAACAAAGACTTCTTCTTCTACAAAGCTTATGAGTATAATCACTTTGAAAAAGGTGTTTCTTGACAACCTAGAAAAAAANTCTACTAAAGTTGGTAAGGTCTTGAATATTGATATATATATAATTATACTTGTTAGTCATAATGAGCATTATTATATTATTATTATTATGAATGATTATTCTAGTGTTACTTAAGGTTATACTCATAAAGAAAAGAAGAATATATATAATGTTATAATTATACATTATACTCTTCTTAAGAATCAGTAGAATATCACTCTTAAACTAATTTGAATTGATGATGGAAATGAGTTTAATAAAGAGAAACTTAATGTCTTTTGTAATTACAAAAAGTATTTAACATAAAGAGATTACTATTTATATACTATAGCAAAATAAAGTTTTTAAAAGAGTTGAACACTTTATATTTACAAGAATTCATATTATTATAATTATTATTAACATTCCCTTTATACTCTAGAATAAGGTGTATAAGTTAGTTATATACATTAGTAATTATCTTGTAACCAGAACTCTTGTAAATGATATTATTCTATTTAAAGCCTTTATAAAACAGGTTTTTTCTTCTAGTATTAATTGTAAACTTGATCTATTAAACCTTTGTGTTATTAGTTCTAAAATCTTTATATATGTTGATAAGGAATATTATATAACATCTTAAAAGATAACTTTTAAGGTTAAAGAAGGTATATTACTAAGCTTTAAGAGTAACTTGATTTATTATTATTAAGTTCCTTTACACATTTACAAACTAGTCTATACTTCTTATATTACCTTTACTAAGGGTAATCTATGCTCAGAAGAGCTTGTTGTCAAAGCTTAAGATATTGAAGCTATTATTAAAGTTAATTCCTTATATTCTTCATTATCTCCACCTTCTACTCTGCAAGATATAACTCTCTCTTCACAGTTGAATTTTACATTTGAGAAGGTTATACAACTTACTAAGGAGGAGGAAGTGTCTGAAGATAAGCTTCTTCAGGTAATTATACTTACTAAACATAGTTATAGTCGTCTGAAAAGCTTAAAGAATAAGAAGTTTGAACAAGGACATACTAATTCCAATATTATACATGTTGATTTTATAAAGAATTGTGTTATATACTTACAAGTTGTAAAATCAAATACTTAGGTTTTATCTTTAGTTGTTTCTCTATCTTTAGTTGTTTTTAGAGCTTTTCCTGATGAAGAAGAGATTCTTAGTCAGCCTTCAGCAATTGTTATAACTTATAACTACTATCTTATAACTTGTTCTGCTTTGAATTTAGGGTATACCTTAACTATAATAGATGATCTTACAAATAGACTGGCCGATCGGTCCAGACCGGACCAGACCGTGGGTTTTGTGGGGACCGTGCTCAGACCGTAAACCGTACGAAAATTTTGAGACCGGACCGTGAGACTACAGTCTGGTCTGGCTTAAAAAATGGGGACCGTATATTAATGTCAGACCGTACTCAGACCGTGCTCAGACCATGTAGTCTAAAATGTTACTATATTTAGTATATTTTTGTCTTATTTAAGTAATATTAGCGAATTACGGTCTCGCTTCATTTAAATCAGACCGTAGTCCGGTCTGGCTCAAAAAATGGGGACCGTTCTACGGTCTGGTCCAGACCGGACCGTAAGGCCACGGTCTCGCTTAATTTTTTGCGGACGAGACCGTAAGCCACACGGTCTCGTCCGGACGGGACCACGGTCCAATGCAACGGTCCGGCCAGTCTACTTAGCTTATATTAATTATTATAACCTTGCTTAAAATATGTTATAATTAATTGAATATTTATTAAATATATATACAAAAAAGCAAAATGAAATTAATAATAATAATTTAAATTATTATAAAAGTTTTGTTATTGCTATTAAAAGTGGAATAGAAAAATTAAATAAGTATTTTCCACGAAATTTAACACCTTCAAATTTAAAAAACTATAAACCATATATTTTAAGTATAATTTTAGATCCTAGATTTAAATTAACACACTTTAAAGAAAATGGTTTATTATTTTTTTATCCACTTATATTAAATGATATAAAAGGGATGTTAAAATTTGAATATATAAAGTTAAAAACTGAATTAAAAGGAAAATCAACAAATTCATTTAATAATGAATTAATTGAAGATATATATGATAAATCTTCAAATTCAGATTTAAATTCAGATTCTGACGAATTATATATTCAATCTAAAAATATTGAAGATGAATATACAATATATTTAACTGAAAATATTGTATCAAAAAATATAAATCCTTTAATATATTGGAAAAATAATAATTATAAATTTCTGTTGAATTAAGCACAGCAAGAGGTTGCGTAATCGGGGTTACTCAAATATATTATGGTGTTGTAGTGTAGCTACGTACGTACAAGTGAAGCTAACTACTAGAAAGGGAAGTCACGTGTAATAGGTGAAACGTGGTGCCTAAGGTGGCAACTAGGATATCACAACAATTTCCAATATTAAGCATTTTAGCTAGAAGATATTTAGCTATACCTGCTACTTCAGCTTCAATTGAAAGTACTTTTAGTATTAGTAATAATATTATTACTAAAAGTCGAAATAAATTAAATTCTAATTCAATTAAAATGCTATTATTATTAAAAAGTTGGAAAATAAATGATTTAAAAGAATTAGAACTAATAAATGAAGAAGAAGAAGATAATTAAGATTTATTATATTAATTANATTAAAATATTTAAATTTAATATTACGTGATTTTAGTATTTTAGTATTTTTTAGTAAGTACTTACTAATACTAATACTAACATTAGTAAGTACATCTTTATATTAATACTTACTTACTAAAATAGTACATACTAATTACTAACCCTGTCTAGGTGTAATCTTTTATCTTTTCATCATCTTCATCTTCATCTTCNTTTTTCTTTGTTGTCTTTATTATTATTATCTTCTTTATTATTATCATCTTCTTTATTATTATTATCTTCTTCTTTGTTATTATTATTAATAATAAAATCTTTCATTTTCTTATCCTCATCTTCTTCATCTTTATTATTATTAAGGATAATTTCAAGATTATCAATATAATTATCATCTTTTATTCTCTTTTTTAAGTGTTTATCAATATTAATCTTATTAGTATTTTATTTTTCTAAGTACTCTTGTACATTTTCTAAATTGTTAGTATGTTGAATAAACTTATAAAATTTCTTTTGTAAAATTTTTACTTTTAAATTAGAACTTGTTATAATAATATAATATTTCTAACAATGGATAAGTAGTTTTAAATTTTTAATAAAGATATTATTAAAAGTATAATTCTTATTAACAATTTTTTTACNTTTTACTTTATAAAATTTATTAGTTATTTAGTTTATATCAAATAAATAATTAACAAACCTTTGTTTGAGTAAGTAAATTCTTCAACTTCTTCTTCTTCTCTTCTTTGTTAATAACTTTTATTATTATAGCTTATCATTTATAACAATTATCATTTTCAAGTTTGTATTGATACTAATAATAATTTAATATTTTATAATGTTATCTTCAATAGCTTATAATTCTACAGTTTATATTTTTACAAAAAGGTTAGTTTAATCTTCTTTCTTAGATTTAGACTGGCCGGACCGTTGCATTGGACCGTGGTCTGGACCAGACCATGAGGTTTTTACGGACTGTTTCAGACCGTGGTCTGAGCAATTTAAATTGTGGGGACCGTTTTCAGACCGTAGACCGTACGGTCCAGACCGTGAGGACTACAGTCTGAAGTCAAAAATTTGAGACTAGACTGTATGATCTACAGTCTGAAACTAAATAAATATGGGGACTGTTTTGAGACTGTAAACCATATGGTCTCAGCTAAATTTTAAATTAAAATAATAAATATAATTATTTATTAAATTTAATTTATATTACCGTTATTGTAAAATGTTACTGTTTTTATTTAATAAATAATTATATTTATTGTTTTAATTTAAATTTAAATTTATACAGTCTGACGGTCTAACCAGACTGTAAGGCATTAAGGCTTTAAATTTCAGACTGTACGGTTTCGATACCTTATAATTTGATGCCTTACGGTTCGGTTTAGTCTCGTCTCGATGCCTTACAGTCTGGTTGCCTTACGGTCTGGTCTCGTCTGGATGCCTTACAGTTCAGACCGTACGGTTTCGTCTGGACCGTTCGGCCAGTCTACTTAGATTAAGCTTTACAAGCTTAATTATACACTTAAAATTATAAGTATATAATTTGATTATAAAGAAGATATATATATTTACTTATTGGTTAGCAGTTAAAGTTTTTTGAATAATAACTTAAGTAGTATTTTATACTTGAGTATATTATTCATTAAAAGATAAGTTAGATATTATAGTTAATATTGTCAGAATTGAATATTAGTATATATTATATTATTATATTATATTACTCTTGATTATAATNAAAAGTTAAGAGAATAAATATTACCTTAGTAATTTAACAATTGTTTGAGGTNAAAGAAAAAAAAGAAAAGACTAAAAGTAATTTTATATATATATATATACAAAGTTATTGTTATTTATTACTATTATTATATTCTATTAATTTCTTATTATTATTGTTTATTATTATTGTTTATTATTGTTCATTATTGTTTCTTTATTTTCNTTTATTTATCTTTGTAGATTTCTTTGTTKATTCATCNTTTATAATAATTCTTTATACTAATAATAAAGAAGTTTTATATTATTAATAGAAGTTTCTTTATATCTTTGTTATTTATAAAAATTTTCTTTTGTTATGTATTGTAACTTATAATGAAATTAGCGTTTATTTACAATTATAATAATAAACCTTTGTATTGTTTAATATAATATAATACAAAGATATAAATATATAAGTATAATCTTTCCCTTAATTCTTTTTCTCTTTGTTAACTATTATGTATATATTAACTATATATGTTTTACCTTATTCTTTGTTATTAAACTTAATAGTAATGATATAGAGTAATGTGATTTACTTAGGAATCTTGAAGTTAACAAGTTTTAATTTATTATTATGATATATCAAGAAACATAACATGTATTAAAAGTACTCTTATTCAAAATAAAGTTAATAGTAAGTAAATTAACCTTAGTTTTTTTTATGCTTTATACTAATAATTATAATAAAACATATTATGATCTTTATAACAAATCAAGCAAAATAATAAGTAGTTATTGTTAAATATAAAAAGAAGAAGAATATTTAGAAGGTTAATCATCCAGGCTAAGTTTACTTGGTTATTAGTCTTGTTACTCTAAGTAAAGTTGTTTGTATTTCCAAACTTGGTAGTAAGTTCTTCATTTAACTTTTTGATATATTTAATAAGTATTAACTTAAATATAAGACAAGCATTGATGGAGATTAAGCATTACCAGAAGGAAATAAGCTTTTTAGTATTTTAACTACCATTTCAATGATTAGTTTGTAAGATTACTCTGGATCTTGGTCATGTAGGCTAACAAATGAGATTTCAAAGTACTATTATCATGGTATTACAAGAAGTATCAGAGGCTTATTTGGTCTTATTCTTTGAAGGTAAGCCAAGTATTATGAAAATTTTAACTTTATACTAATAATTTATAATTGCAAACTAATGTTACATTTATGCTAAGTGTGTTACCATTCAAACTAAAGATATAGAATTGGTTAAGTAGTTTTATAAATCAGTTATAGTCTAAGGTGTAGTCCATTTTTAGATTAGAATTATTATAGCTATGAATAAAAGTTTCTTTTGATGATAATAACTTTGATATAATAATGTGATACAGTAATGTGATACAGTAATACTATTAGATTTTAATTGTTAAAATAAATATTTATACTATGATTTTACAAAATTTATAAATATAAATCGATATTATTATTATTTTATAAATCGATATTATTATTATTTTATAAATCGATATTATTRTYATTTTATAAATAACTTTAACTATTTATAATATTCTTTAAGAATATATTTTAAAGTTTTGTTAATATAAATAACTCTTAAAGACATTGAATTTTGTTTTTCCTCTAAGAAGGTAATTATACTTATTCTCTAATCAATTATCAGATTATACTTCTTCATTTATTCAATTCTTAATATTACTTAATATATTTTTAACCATATGACATCAAAGGATATCCTTTCTTAATGATCATCATTAATCTTCATGTTTAATTTACAAGTTTAAACATCGATTACTCTCTTAATTATACTATTATTCATTAATAATATTAAGTAGTTATCTTTCTTAACTCTTATACTAAGTCCAAGTTACTTTACAACTTGTTTATTAATAAAATTTCTTTTAACTCTTAAATCAATCAAAGCCTTTATTAACTTTTTACACAGTTTTATGTTTATGTATAATAAACTTCTACTGTTCATAGAATAAAAATTAATGTTTCTAGCATTGTTAATTAATATGTTATCTTCAATTTCCAAATCTTCAACATTTTCTTTTAGTTCCTCAAATAATATTATTTGTCTTTTACTAAGATTTCTTAGTCTTAATCTATTAAGGCTTTTATTATTCATGAATGTACATACATCTTGTACTCATTCTGTTATTTTATTTCTAAGGCATTCCTTTATCTTAAAAATAAAGATATTACTTTCCTTAAGAATCCTTCTTACAGAATTCAAAGAGTACATTGTTACTTCTTAGTTAAACTGTTGATTGATTCTTTGTATTAGCTTATCTTCTCTTGATAACATAATAAGTACTTTTNAAAGGTAATGAATCTTCTTTTAGTTTGTTAACCATAAATAGCATTTTTACATTTTAATTAACTTGTTTAACAACAATCTCTACTAATTCTCTTTGTTCTTGTTAAATATAATATTATTCAACTTTAAGTAGTTATTCTACTGATTTTCTTAAACCTTAGATTTCTTTATATTAAGTTTTTACCTTTACTTAATCTTGTTAAAAGGTTATTATTAGAAGTTCTTCTTATTATAAGTTATATTATCCTTATAAGATGTAGCTTAACCCTTCTTTTATAACTATCTAAACATCCTTAAGCATTTGATCAAAGTCGTCTTAAATCTAAGTTCTTTTTACTAATAAGAAGAATTTGTATATTCTCTTTTTTACAATAATACTTTAAAGGTTAATCTTATAGACTAGAGTAAGATCTCCAAGATCAAGTTCATATGCTTTAATAATTATTTCTTCTTATTATACAATTCTGAAAAACTAGTTTCTATCCAAGATCTCTTATTCTTTTAGTCTTCTTATGTTAATTATAAGATAATATTTCAAGACTAATAATTCTTCTAAAACAAGATATTATTCCATTGATATAACTTCAAAGTCTAGTAGTATAATCATCTAAATTCTATTAACTCTTAGGATTAATCTCCATCTACTTTAGTCTTTGATTTAATTGTTATCTTAAAGGTGTCTTTCATGTTGAGTTCTTGTTATAAGTACAGAATTTGTCTTAAAGATTCTTGTTATTATTATCTTGTTTACATTTATCTTAATGACATAATATAATATAATTACTAAGTCTTAGTAATCTTCCTCCTCTAAAGAGTTTTCCTTCTTACTTAAACTTTCTTCTTCTGAAGATTTTGACAAGATATTTATAATTCTTAGGATTTTCATAACCTTAACTTTAACTAATACACTTGACTTGTTATCCTTCTTATGAATATTTGTTATATATTTAAACATTTCATACTTAAAATATAACTTGTTTTTTCTTCTCTTATCTAATTCTTTAAAAGAGATTCTAAAGAAATTCCCTTTTTTGTTTTTTCTGTTAAAGTATTTCTTTTCCTTTTCTTTAAAGGTCTTTCCTTTTCTTTNATAACATTTAACTTTTATAAGGTTTTCTTGATTCTTCTTTTTNATTAGTCTTTCTTTTNATTGAAGTATAATTTACTTTTTTTTATTTAAGCTTATCTTATATTACTTATTCCTGATTTTGATAGACAAGTCAACAAGAGTATTAAATATAATAATTATAAGTTGTTAATATAATTCCTCCTTGATAAAATCCTTTAAGCTTATCTTATACTAATGTATATGTGCTTCTTCTTCTTAGTTGACTAATATTATATACTGTTAATAAAGTATTGTATATTTACTAAGGCTTTTAATTTGTTTAAGTAAGTTAATTGTCTTTTAATATTCCTTTTTTTTGTTAATATCTTTGTATAAACGTTTGAGCTTTTTTATATAGTTAATTTAACTTATAATAATGTTAATTACTTCTTGCTTTTTTTATTTCTTTGTTCATTGTGAACTATTTATCTTTAAAGGGTTGAAATTAAGTTTTAATTACTTTTCTTAAGTATGTTGATACTTATAAAACCTTATATATGTCTTTAAGTAATAATTAGTTATTTAACACTAAATAAGTTCTTATTTAAACAAGATATACTTTTNAGCTTTTTTTTGTTCTTATAAAATAAGTCTAGTCTGGTGATTTTGACTTTTTTNAAAAGTCATTATTAAGATTTGTTTAATATTGTTCTTTAATTCAAAGTTTAGATCAAGGTCTAGACTTAAAGCTCTTAGTATTAGAATTAGTTTCTTTCTTGTTGCCTTTGACAATTCTCTAACAGTTGATCTTTTTATTAACTTAATAAATTACTTTAGTAATATAACAACTTCTTTTAATACTCCTTCCTGGATATTAATTTCCTTGATAATCTGGTTCTTACCTTAGTTTTCTTCAGAATTATCTTCTAAACTTTCCTCAAATCCTTCTTTAGATTTCTCCTTAAATTCTTCTTCAAAACCTTCTTTAGAATCTTCTTTAGGTTATTGTTTATTATTGTTATTTATTAATGTATTTGTTTCCAAATCTTGATTTATCAAGATAAGTAGTGTTCAAAATGTTATAAAATTATACTATTCAGGTTATTGGATAATAAGGATAAGGTAAATGTTCAAGGACAGTAAAAACAGAAGATACTTAAGCAAGCAATTAAGTTAAAGATAAGATCTAGTAATGTATTTAAGTTGAACATGAGGAGTTTACTCTTATATTCTTACAACATACTTATATAGATAATAAAATCTTACTAAACCTCTTGGACTCCTCAGGTCTTATAAGTTTATAGACCTCTTAAACCCTTTAAGTCCTTTAAGTCCTTATTATGTCACATAATTGTTAAGTTCTTTATATATACTCTGCTGTGTATCAAGCCTTAGGCTTATACTAATCATCGTGTTACAGTAAAACCTGTAACACTTAAGATATTATTACTTATTCTATGCTTAAATACTCAAGTTCTTATTAATAGCTTATGTTTTTTNCTAAATAAGTTGATTAAAGGTTTTYTTGTTTAATATCCATTAGTTGAATCTTAATAAATATTCTTATTTACTAATCTTAAGTAATCTTAATATTACTTCTTATGATTATAATCTACTTTAAATAAGTATAATAGTTTTATAACTTCTTTTAATAACTAATACTAAGTTATCTTAATTGTAATATAATTTACTAATTGTTTTAATCTCTTACTAGAAGATCTTATCATCATTTCTCCTTAGAAGGCATATAATTCTCTAACATTTTAAATACTGAATTCTAATCTAATAATATACTCTTAACTAGAGTTATTCTTTGATATTAGATGCTTCCTCAGTAATATCCCCTTCTAAGTACATTTTAAGGTTCTTAAAAATCCTTATACTAAGTATATTAGTTTAAACTTCTTTATAATTTGATAATAGTAATTCTTGCCTAAGAATACTTATAATACTTATGTTTATAATTGTTGTCTATTTTCCTTTATCTTTATAGTTGTTAATAATATACTCAAGAAGTTTATATTTAAAATATAACTTCTTTTCCTTTTAGTCTTTTAACTTTTCAAAGTTAATTCTAAACAAATTCTCTTTTCCCTTAAGCTTTTGATTTTTACCTTTTTAAGGTTTTTCTTTTCTGATTATATTAAGGTTTATAAGGTCTTCTTATAATTGTGATTTCTTTGTCTAATTGTTATTTCTACTTATAAAATAAGACAATCCCTTCTTGTCTAATTTCNTTTTTATATAATTGATTTCTAATTTTAATATATTGATTAATCAAGGTTTTTAAGTCTAAGATTAAAGCCTTTTAATATAACTTGTTATATATCTTATCCTTTAATCTTCTTTTATATTACATAATAAGAGCTTTTTTANTTCTAGTTTATTTATATTAAATATTGTCTGAACAAGGCAATATAATCATTAATAGTTTTTGTTTACTTAAGATAATAAAAATACTATTTTATATTTCTCNTTTTTGTTAATGTCTTTGAACAACTTATTAAGTTCTTTTATATATTTATTATAATTATTAAAAAGTTTTCAAGTTTCCTTGTTGATTAGATCTTTTACATAATTAAAGTAATTGTTTAAGAATAGTTAAAATTAATTTGTTATAATTCTTTTAAGATATAATGTTACTTATAATACCCTTTGTATATCATTTATAAATACTTGTTTATTCAACATTAAATATATTCTTATTTATACTAAGTATGTTTTAAGCTTATTCTTATTTCTATAAAAAAAAGTCTAGTTTAATTACTCTTACCTCTCCTCTTAAAGGTCTCTTACCCTTGCTTATAATAGTTGTTAATACTAGTCTAAATAGTAAAGCTAGTAATCCTGATAAGAATCCTCCTAAAGGTCCTCCAACTACTGATCTTGTTAGTGATCTGACTTATGTTAAGTTCATGATGTTATCTTCTAAGTCAACTTCTTCACTTAAGCTTTCACTTATTAAACTTTCTTCAGAACTTTCCTTAGAACTTTTTTTCAAAACTAATTACTATATCTTTGTTTAATACTTATTCAAGTCTAATATAACTTGCTTTTATATAATAATATTTAAAATGTTATAAGACTACTTATAGTACAATTATATAAGGTAAGTCTAGTCACTCTTTACAAGGTTTATATAGAAGTAAGATGTTTATAATAATAATTAAGTGTTAAGACAATGTTAATGTAGAAAGAGGATAATGTTATAAATTTAACTTAACAAGTTGATTAGTATAAACCTGAAGCTTGATATATAACAAAGTATATATAAAGAACTTAACAATTATATGACATGATTAAGACTTAGAGGACTTAGAGAGTCTAAGGAGTTTATAAACCTGTAAGACTTAAAAGGTCTAAGAAGTCTAATTATATTTTATTATTTATATAAGCATATTGTAAGAACATAAGAGTAAACTCTTTATGTTCAACTTAAATACATTATTAAATCTTGCCTTTAACTTAGTCATTTGCTTAAGTGTCTCTTGTATCCATTGTCCTTGAACATCTACCTTATTCTTATTATCTAGTAACTTGGATAATATAATTTTGTAATAGTATATTATTTAACTTACTTATAAAAGGAATAATTAAAAGTATTATAACCTCTTGATTATATCTTATAAAGTCAACTTCATCTTTGCTTTATTCTCTTTTCATCATATACTTCTTTTAAAATACTTCTTACTTTATTATTATACTTAACTCCTTTTTTCTTTAAATCTTGTTATTTCTTTATATTTATAATTTATTCTTATTGTTTATATAATAAGAGGACTATATTATATTAATTAATAATAACTTAATAAGATACTCTTTTAACAACTCTTTTAAAATGGAATAGTTTACCTTTAGATATAATAACTTTATAAAGATTAAACAAATTTTTTAACTTAATAATTAATATTTATATAATTCCTTTAATATTAATTTATTAATATATTTAAATAAAAAAATAAAAATTAATAACTTAAACTTAATAACTTTATATATAAAATATTATTTATTAATAAGATATAAATAACCTTTAAGTAATTATAAAGAAGTATAAAACTTGTATAAAAGGAAAAATATTTATTTTATAAAGTTACTTTTATATTTTTACATAAGAATTATATAATATAATAATAAAAGTTAAAAAGTTATAAAGAAATAGTCAAAGAAACAAGTAAAAAAGAAAAAAAAAANCATTATCTTATATAATATTAAAAGTGAGGAAGATGATAAAGAAGAAGTTTAAGATGAAATTAAGAATAATATTAAGGATTATATTATCATTAATGTTAAGTAAATTAAATTTATAATTAATTACTTTTAATATTTGTAATATTTACACTATTAGCATACTTACTCTTATATTATATTAAATTTGTTAATGTTATTATTCCTTTATACTAAAATATCCTATTATAATAAAATCAAAGCCCTTGTTAAGACTTATATTTATATCTTGAATAATATCATCTTATTCCTTTTAAGTTCTTGTATTATTTAAGCTATTTATGTTTAAATCTACAAATATTAAATCATTGAATATTTATAAGGTTGTTTACATACTATTGCTTAAAGAGGTTATACTAACTACTGAAATTTCCTTCTTTGTTATACTATTCCTTAACAACTTCTTAACATTAATATAAAAGAGGTTAAGCTTAACCAAGGAGAGATTTATACTACTTAAAGAGTTTTGAATTATTAATAAATTAAATACTTAATTAAATAAAAATGCATTACTAATTATTATAATTAATATTGTTTTAATAAACATATTAACTTATATTATATAAAATATAAGTAATAACAAATTTTAAGTTAATCCTCATTACTCTTCTCTTTTCTTTCTTATCCTCTTTATCAGCTTTTTTATAAGTTATTAAAGTAGAATATTCTTATTAATAATCATTACTTTACTTTAATCAGTAAAAAGAGTATTTAATATAACTTAAGTATATTAAGTAATAAGAAAAGAGAAGTAAATACAAAGCTTAACAAGAATGAAAGCAATAGTATATTACTGTATATACATATAGAATATCCATCCTCATTTCTTAATTATAAGTTTAGATTCTATAACATAACCATTTTCTACTAACTTAATACTTATAATAAAGAGTTAAGATTCAGTCATCTTTAACAAAGACATAACATTATCAATTTAGTAAAATAAATAATATAAGTCAAGTTATACTCTTATTATAATAATTCTTGTTATTCTCTTAGTTATCTAACAAAATACTTTAGAATAATCATAATAATATAAGATTTCTACTTCTATTTATTGTTAAAACTCCTTAAACATTTTTTTTTATTCTAAAAAGGATAAATTATAATTAAGAGATTACTTAAGCAAGCTCTTAAAATCAAGGTTCTTTAATTAATAAACTATAATATAAATCTTAAAGCATATTATACAAAAACTTATATTAGTCTACTTATTATATTAATTCAAGACTTTAATAATATTTACAATAAGATTTATATCATTAATGTTAAGAGGAAACTTTATATTAAAAAAANTACTTAAAGATTATAAAATTAAATTATAACTTTTCAAAGCATTAAGTTTAAGCATGTATATAGACTATTACAAAGCATGTATATAGACTATTACAAATAATAACATATCTTAATCTTAAATAAAGATAATTTAAATACTTCTTTATCATAATACAAGTTAATAGATTGTACAATCCAGATAAAGAGATTAGTCATTATCTAAACAATTTATAAATCCTTATAATTACTAACATAATTAAGGAAAAGAACAAATACTTATAAAATCATTAATTCTTGTATTTTAAAAAAGCTTACTTATATAAAAGTTTGTTTAAGACTTAACTTGTAATTTATAATTAATATATACTTCTTTTTTCTAAATAAAGTTATAACCTCTTCAATGATTATACTATTGATAATTACAAAGTAAAAGGCGAATAACAAAGATTTTATACTCTTTTTCAGATTATAAATATCCTTTATAACTATTTAAATAACTTTTTCTATAGTTAGTTTATATAAAATACTTGTAATTAACTGGATATTCTTTAAGAAAATTTACTAGTAATATTAAATAAGAGATAAATAAAGATAAAGAGACAATAAATTTACATTAATAATAATAAGGTTAAATATAAAGCCTTAAATGTATATTGACCTTAATGTTAATTCTAGTATAAATAATAACATATTATTTAATCATTTTGCATTTAAAAGATTATAAATAGTCTTTTATTTAGACTGGCCGGACTATTGCATTGGACTATGGTCCAGACCAGACTGTAAGGTTTTTGTAGACTGTTTCAGACCATAATCTGAGCAATTTAAATTATAAGGACTGTTTTCAGACTGTAGACCATATGGTCTAATCTGAAAANGACTATAGTCTGAACTTAAAAATTTGAGACTAGACTGTATAGTCTACAGTCTGAAATTAAATTAAAATGCAAACTGTTTTAAGACTATAGTTTGTATAGTCTTAACTAAAAATTAAAATTAAAAATTATTAAATTTAATTTATATTACTATTACTATAAAGCATTACTATTTTTATTTAATAAATAATTTTTAATAAACCATAAGGTATTAAAACTTTAAATTTCAGACTGTACAATTTAGATACCTTATAATTTGATGCTTTACAGTTCAGTCTAGTCTTATCTCGATGCCTTACAGTCTGGTTACCTTATAGTCTAATTTTGTCTAGATGCCTTACGGTTCAGTCCAAACTGTAAAGCATCTAGACCATACAGTCTGGACCATACAGTCTCGTCTGGACTGTTCGGCCAGTTTACTTTTATTTGTATATACAATCAGTATAATATATATTACTAATAAGAGGTTTTTCATTTGATTTACTTTGTTGTTAAAGCTTGTTTAAAAACCATTACTAACATATTAACTCTTATCTTCTTTATAACAAGACAAGTATATTCTTCATTTAGTATTAATATACAACTTCTAACATCTTCGTCTGATATCAAATGCTTATCTATTATAGTTAAAGATATTTTTACTATGTTGTGTAAAGGGTTTTTGCTAAAGTTAAAAAGTATACATTCAATAACTTCTTTACCGTTCTCAACAAGCAATTTCTCCTTGAACATCTTCACAATGTGTTCTAACATTCTCAACCACTCCATTAAAGCTTGATTAATCATACTATTAAGTTTTTGGCAAATTCTTTTGCTAAGCATTAGAAATACAAAAGTAGCATACACCTTGATACAGTTCGAATATAATGATTGTCTATTGTATTTCAATTTGCGTTTGTAGCATAATACACAGCTATACAAAGATGTATTTAACGCATGGATAATAGTAGATAGGACAGAGGTGCTAGTATCCATTATACTTTGTAAAGCTGCTTCTGTTGCCGTTTGCTCAACGATGCCGAGAAATCAGGCTCATGATACATCAGGTCAGAATTGCTAAGATTAAAGGCCAAGTGTCAGAGATATCAAGGCTGTCGGACGGATTATGGTATGTGCTAACCAAGAGCTACTTGACCTACATGCTTATCCAAGTCTGTCAAAGTAATGCTTACCTAATCGATATAAGGGATGACTCGTTGTTAACTTAGATGTTACAACAAGCACATATGCTCAAAAAACAATAGAATGAAGTTAATTGACTATCCTACAAGACAACTACAGTACAATTTATAGTGCAAACAGTATTCCGGGAATTCCTTAAGCTTACATTAAGTTGCTTCAACTCATTACAGTTATAGTTTTAAGGTCGGAGTGTTGAATCCAACTAGATTTCAGCCTAATAATACAATACCACTTATTTTACCCTCCAACATACCCCCTTAAGTAGAAGTATATAAAAATTAAAGTTAAATATCACTTTTGTAAATCAATTAAATACTTTATATCAACTAGATTTAGTTAATGTATAAATTCAATGTGTTTTTAATTATGACAATCCTGTTATATATCTAGTGATATAAGTCAAGATAACCATGCTATTAGGATTCAAGGAGTACAATGTAAGACTTGCTCAAGTATAGTACAACTAGTAAGGTAGAATTCGTTACTTAGGTTGAACACAAGGTTCTTATCTACTACAGCAATGACTAGACTTTATATAGATATAGATAATGAAATACTGTGGATCTTACCCTTAGACCTTTAAGTCCAAGTCCAAGGACTTACCTTATTAATATCTTTAAAGATTTTGTTAATATTCCTTTTAAACTTATTTTAAATATAGAAGATTCTTATTATTTAAAAGAGAATTCTTTATTTATTCTTTGTTTAATACTTAATATAATTCTTTAAGAATACTTTAATTTAACTAAATGTAAATTCTCTTAAAAATGTTATAATCTACAATACTTAGTCTTTTTTTATTATTAAACTTTTTTTTATTAAAAGTAATATAGATTTTATATTAAACTAAAAAGAGTTATAACTTAAACTTAGTCTTGTTAAACTTATTTAATAATACTACTTTTAGTATTTAGGTTTTTAATTCTCTTATTTCAGTTTTTACTAATTTTACTTTAGATAAAAGGTTAATCTTCTTTACTTTTATTATAAGTATTAATCTTGTATTTATAACTAACATAATTATTTATAACTTTACAAGTATTATATAAAATAATACTCAAAGTATAATATACCTTGTATATTTGTTAATAAAGTATTTAGATATTTACTTTATATAAATATTATATTATTTATTTAAAGGCTTATATATAAATGTAAAGTTATAAGTATTAGTTAAGTTGTTATTAAAAGATCTTTTTATAAGATATTTAATTTGAATTAAGTATAAAGCTTTACTTAATTAAGAAAACTATTTACTTATATAAACTTTTGTACTATTTAGATTTCTTAGATCTTTTAAGATCTTAAAGCTTTTGGATTTGTCTAAATCTATTAGATTTATTATATAATCTGTTATATGACTTTCCTTCTTCTACTTTAGAGGTTCTCTGTATAACTAATGTTATTAAGCCTCAAGCCTTTAAATAAAGAGGTTATAACAGGTAATTAGATGTTATACTATTCAAAATTAAATATTTTCTTTTAAAATAGTAACAAGTGAAGAAGTATAAGCAATTCTATATTTTATAAGAAGTGGTTATTAAGAGAAAAATATATTCTTAAAGTTTAAACAAAGTTAACTTGTTAATTATATATAACCATTTATTTACACTTTAGGTTTTAATCATTATAATTATATCTTATAACTATTTGTACTCAACTAAGGTCTTGTTAGTCCTTATCCACCACTTTTCTCCTTGAGATGACTAACTTTATCCTTTCTTGTTATATACCCAAGTATTCATAGGATAATTAAGCTGTTAGATTATTCTGGCCTTATCTCAATAATAATACTGTTTATCACTAACAAAGTAATATAGCTTAGAATTGTTGTGCTGTATAAATCCTTAAGCTGCTGATGAACTTGACTCATCATGTTAAGAATACGTTTTGGGAAAGGTTTTTCTGGTTTGCTTAGATTTAGAATTACTAGTTACTACAAAGAGAGAAGAATATAATGTTAAAATTTCCTGCTCTTCAATAACAAGTAAACAAAGAAAAAATAAGGCCAAATTAAGTGTCATTCTGGATCCCCTCCTAGACAACTATAAGAACCATACAATTTCAAAAGGAGCAAGATTACCTCTAGCCAATCCTCTGTTAAATACACTATATTCAGAAGCATTAATTAACATGTTACTCATGCTAACAAACACTATAAAGACATCTGATACTATATGGCGATATACTATTGTACAAATTGGTCTTGGTGAATAAATTACGTCTTCGGAAAAGCTGAATCTGACTACAACAATCTCCTTTTCTGTCATTGCTCACTTATACCTTGTACTAAGCTTCTTGTAATAATATTAAATTTATTCAAATAAAAAAGCTTTAACCATTATTTCATTATGCTTAATATAACTGTCCTAATTAATACACAATAAATCAGATGTATCTTATTTAAAAGATATTTTCAGATCTCTAGGATAGAAATTGCACCATGTCAAAAGCCTTTTATTCCAGAAACCAGGGTCTCCTAACCCTTAGTCTAGAATCTTATCTGTTTAACGCTTAAAGAATTTGAAGCCTAGTCTTAAGCAAAAATTTCCTTAAGTTGCTAACAATGTTAAGATTGATTTAATTTAATTTAATTTTTAGTTACTAACTAAATTTAATTAAGATTATATTACTCTTATCGTTTATCAATTGATTATTAAATCTGAATTTACTTTATACCTTAATTTTTTGGTTACNTTTAAAAATCAATCTATATAATATTAAAAACATTATAGATTATTTATATAAGATACTCTTTAAAAATCAACTCTTATTAATTCTGAAAATGTGTTTTTAATGATTTGATTAGTTATAAGTTAACTTATCATATCTTTTAATTATATCCTTTAATTATACTTATACTTTATAAACAAAGTTATATTATAATTAATATTCTATTATATGTATTATAATATAATAATTATATAATTCTTATATAATTGTTATTTACTTTTTAGTAAAAGTATATAGATTATTGTATAATTATACTTTTTACTCTTGTTTAATGATTTTTCTTTTTACAATTTATAAAGTTACTTATACTGTTTATATTATAAGTATTATTATATATCTTCTCTTTTATAACTCTTAACTTATTAACTTCTCTTATAATATATTATATAGATTGTAAGTAATATTATTCTTTTATATACTTTAAAAAACAATTAAATGAAATCAGGTTTTATACAACATATTCTATTTACAAGGTTAATAAGTAATTGATTTTATAATTGTATATATAACCATTTTTAAGAATATTAGTAAAATTAACTTATTCTTAAAGAAATCAATGTTAATATTTTATGTTAAACTCGACAGTCTGAGAAATTACTAGCTTAAAGATGTAAACAACATTAATTTAACTATTTAATAACTTTGCCTTTACTTGTACAACTACTTGAGTTAATGCTTAAGCTAACATTTAAGTTAACATTAAAGCTTATTGTATAACTGCTTAAGCTAATTCTAGTATTAAAGTCTATTTCTCCTCTAGTATAACTACTTGAGCTAAGTCTGATACTAAAGCTTGTTTTTCCTTTTATACAATTTACTTTTAGGCTAGCAATTCTGTTATAACCATCAAATAACCATTTACTCTTATTTATAATCCTTGAATAATCATAACCTGTTTTTAAAGTTAAAAGTCAATTAAAGTATTAACTATTAAATTTTATATTTACTTTTACATTTATAACTCTTTATTTTATAAGGATATTTACTGAAGTTTATATTTTTTNGTTTTAACACTTTATTAATCAAAGAAAGATTTTATACATTACTATAAGAAAAGAGACATAACATTGAAACTATTTTAATAATTGTTAAACTTACTTGTACAACTCCTTATTAGTAATAATCTAAAAGCAAAGGAATTTTTACTTTGTATATAGTAATATAACTTAGCATTAACATTTATATCTTTTAATTATAATAAAGATTAACAAGTTAATAAATTAAGGCTTAGTTTAACTTGTTTTTCTATTTACAATAAGTTATATTATATACAAGGACTTTTACACTTAGGTTTTAAAACAACTTTAGTATTTACTTAGTTGTTCTTTTACAATTCTGATTATGTTATAAATATATGATCAAACTATCAAC
>NCSJ02000440.1:0-31279 GCA_002812745.2 Scytalidium lignicola | reverse complement strand
CTTTTAAAGTTCTCTTATATACTTGTAAAGGCTTGTAATTCTGTAATAAAAGTAAAAGTAAGATGAAAGATCATGGTTTTGATAGCTTGATATNGTTGTTTTTANGTTTAAAATAAAAGATATAAAGAAAGTAGTAGTTTTTGAATAGAAATTAATAAAAATAAAAGATAAAAGAATAGTTTTTCAAATAGAATTAGTTAATTATTTAACTATACAACTTTATAAGTAGATTACTTGATGTCTAACTGAACATGTTATTTTTGGCAAAAACAAGTTCAATAACAACAGTTATAAAAAANGGACTACTGAATGTCTTATTAATCAAGTTATAATTATTAAATAGTTGTTTTTCCTTTTGACTAAAGTAAATTATAACTTTGTAAAAGAACTATTAAATGTCTTACTGAACAAGTTATAATCTTTTGAGATTTAGTTTTAAAAGAGGACTACTGAATGTTCTACCAATTAAACGATAATCTCCTGATCTGTATGTATAAATTGATTAATGTTAGTTTACTTGTAGTACATAGTACAGTATGTAATATATATAATATACTGTTATGTTATTCTATGGTTATTCTATGATTAGAAGTAGGAGAGTAAAGCTATAAGAGCTTTGCTCATTCTCATTACCTAATTAGGACTAGCTTATAAGAGTACATGAATATCATGTGTATGTAATTACTATTCTACTAACATTAAGATATTAAGGATTCTAATAATATTATAATTCTTTATTCTTATTATAAAAGGGAAGATTAAAGATATTTACATATTATAAGTAAACTAACAATATTATTATTATTATTTAAACAATTTGTTTTAAAAAGATAATAAATTATCTTTAAGAGTATTTAATTCTTTCAGTTGTTATTCTTTTTCAATTAATTTTTCAATTAAATTACTTAATGATAAAAATGTATCTTTTATACTTATTATTCTTAAACTTGTTGTTATTATAAAGTTTTTATTCTAACTAAGTTTAACATTAACTCTTTTTGTTGCCTTTTGTTTTATAATAACTTTAAAGAATATTGTTAAGCAATTAGATTAACTTATTATTATTCTCTGATTGTAATAGACTATTACTTAAAATGAGAAGAATTAAAATGTTATAAACTAAGTTTAAAGCAAAAACAGTAAATTATAATCAAGAAGATAATAGTACTAATAATTAAGTTTATTTTATTTTCTTAAACTAATTCTTGAAGAATTTAAATTATAATAACTATATAAGTTACTTTTATATATATTGAGTTTTGTATATTCTTAAAGCAAATTTTTNATCTTAAAATACCTTGTTCATGTGCTTAGTATATTATGTACACTTCTTAAGCTTTACAACTTAAGCTTTAATAGTTTTCTTTTTCTTTTTCTTTTTACTATACTTTATTATTTGATTATATATTTCAATTATATAAAGATTGTACTTATTACTTTTATATTATTATTATTATTATTATTATTATTATTATTATTATTATATATAGTTAACTGTATAAATAATTGTATTTTATTATATATTTAAAAGTTTAATCTGAGATTAATTTTAATTAATTGTTTATAAAGGTTTTACAAGTTTATATTTTATAAAATAATATTAACGGTCTTTAAAAATTAGCTTTGAAAAAAGCTTCTAATTCTTATAATTATTGATTTATATAATTACTTTATACATAATGTTAATCTTGAAAATTAATTAAGATTTTATAACGTTAAAATATATATTATTTGACAAGAAAGTTAACAAGTTTTATTTTACCTCTTATTTAACATAGTTTTAATTAACTTTTAGTTTTTTTTNAAAGTATAATAGTAATAATAATAATAGTAGTAGTTTTAAAGGTTTTAAACCTTTTTAAAAGGTTTTGTACAAATCTTTGTTTATAATGAGAGATGAATTTTTAAGAATAAAGAAAAGGCTTGATTCACAGTTAATTTTAAGAGTAATTCAAAGTTTTTTTACTTTTATAAGCTATTACTTATAGCATTTTAATAAGTTAAAAGACTATTGGAATTATTCTGTACAACTTAAAAGAAAAAGAGTTTTAAGGGAAATCAGTCAAAATCATATATGAAAACGCTTAAACTTTAATTGTATAATATGTTAAGTTCACCTATACAAGCAAGGACCTTGTTTTGCTCAATATCATAGCTTGAATAATATATAAATCGTTAGTACTTTATATTACTTTTTAAGTGGTGAAATTAACAGTTCTGATTGGTTGATATCCTTGCATCCAAATTTGTACTTGACGGGCTTAAGTGATCTGGCGTTCGAGGGGATATATACTCTGTGGTAAATTATGGGGAAATCTAGGGTAGCGAGGTAGCGGGGTCTCCGTATAAGGTTTCCGCTTGTACGTATATGTCGGTTTACCCAGAACAGCCGTAAATACTTTCTAATATATAGGAGTCGTTATATAGTTAATTTATAATACATTTGTTTTAATTTAAGCATAGTAGAGAAGAGTTCTTGTTTCCTTGCAGATCACATAGTGTAGGCTTTTAACATTAATGTAAGACTATGTGTCAAGTTAAAGGACGATGCTTGCTTGCTTTAGGGCGTTACACAACTCAGGTGTCTTGAATTTGAACTGATTGTTAGTACACAAGCCTTAATGATAGATGAAATATATTAACAGTCATAAACCTTAAAGAGAGGAAATAGCACTGTTAATTAAACTCATAAAAAGTTAGAGTCATAATTTAGTAACTACAATATTTCCAAGTTCTATCTATTTTCTATTTGTTGTCTACTACGTTATACGCTTTTTATAAAAGTAGCTAAAAGTCTTATTGAAATTCTTTTATCACGCTGCGTGGCTCCCTATATACACCAAGTGGAGCGTATATGATATTATCGTATCTATGGTCACCGGTTAATATCTATCTCATCGATACCTAGATCAAGCTTACCCAAAAGCTTTTGGCCCACCATAGTCTAACCCTCTTTGTGTATCTGTCCATCTTGGGGAAGCAGTAATGCCTAAGACAAAACAACGTAAACCATATCGATATTCTGGAACACCCAAAGCTTGCCCATTCTGCGAATCTAGTACTGCGATGAGATCTGGAACTGTGGCAAACATCTAATGCTTATTAGCAACGAATAATAAATGAATTATCGTTCTTACCGTCTTTTCACCACTTGGTGACGTATGCTGCACGTATAGATTCTCGTTTTTGAAAGGTATCATAACACTTCCCGTGAAAGTGCTTGCAGTACCCTCTTCTTCTTCGTCGGAAAGGGGTTCAATCACAACTTCACCGTACGTGTGCCCTTTGAACTGCATCTTCTCGACAGAAACTATTTTACCCTCAAACAATTTCTTTGCGGTTTCAGGGCCGCCAACCTCTTCAATAATTGCATCCGCGATACTCCTCGTGTTAGTTAGGGATAAAGCAACAGCTCTGCCAATTCTCCAAGCTAATGAAATCGTTCCTAGTACCGCTTGAGTTTGAACCGTTTTAATATTACATGGTTTCGCTGCCATTCCAACATGAGAACTACAATGAATCTTAGTCGTAGCCTACAACATATTGGGTGAGTTCTAACCCCATTTCAGTACAGGCAGCACGTAAGGAACGATCAATAAACATGTCATCCTTCGCCTTAGTCATAATAACAGTGTTACCATCGCCACCTAGTGATATTATCCAGATTAGTATTGGCAGAGAGAGTTGGATTGAACCTACTCGAGATAGCCGCTGGCAATAGGGGTGGGACCTCATATTGATAGACATTAGTAGTAATTTGATGAAACTACGAAGCTTTAGCGATAAATGTGGATCAAAATAAGAATTTGAGTGAGAATACCGTAGGGTAGGCCCTGCCCATCAAATCAGCGTCAACAGCAGGTTTGTTAAAGTATTTAGATGATCCAATAATCAGAGCCTGTAGACCATTACCTCCTCCAATTTCAACATTCATTGTTGCCGCAAAATCTTTCAAGCCCATATACTCGTTCAGATCCCGAATGGCCTCGGGAAACCTGTGACAATCAGCATTTGTGTGAGAAAAACCATCGCAAGACCTACTCATCGGCGGGGAGTCTCTCTACCGAGACCGCTGGGGATCCCATATGACCACCCCAGACAACCATGCCCTCTTCTGGTAAGTCAAAGGGATCTACTACTCTAACATTATGGCCTTGGCGGACCATTTCACGCAGCTGAAGGAATTCTGGGTACGGGGAACCGCCGCCTTGGAGGATTAGCAGGTAGTATTTAGGGAACTTGGAACCCAAAACTGTCCATACCAGCGCAACCAAGTACATAGCATCCGGCAGCTATCCATTTCAGATCATTTTCCGACAGAAACCACTCTTTGTTGACAATCTTTGGCCGATAAGCCATTATGTCGAATGCTTCAACCTCTGATAAGGCTTTCAGCTTTTTAAGCTTTCCGACTTCCACTTCGTGTTCCTCAGCATCAAGCAGGTTCTCCGCCTCTGCCTGCAAGATTTTCATCCTAATGATATCAAGGTTGCCAGCTGCCTTGATGACCACGCGCAGTTGGTTTGCAACATATTGCAGAGGCATAACATCTACTTCGGCAATCTGAACAGAACTCTCGATCGCTCCCTGCGAGACAGCTCTAGCAATCGCTTTCAACTTGATCTCTTCCACAACCTCGACGACACTCCGCGAGGCAGTATTCTCTACTGTATCCACGGTGCCGCTCACCTTAGCGATTGCCGCGCCAACAGCATTTGCGACGCTGAAGAATGGTGGTCGCAGGACTTTCTCAACACCATCTAACTGATCCGGAGCAACGATACATCCTCCCCCTACTAGCAATACTGTCACAGCTTCGGGGTTTGTCTTCATTCTGTCGATTATATTCTCTAGCATCCGCTTAATTCGTTTCTGCGCTCCGTTTAATAGTGATGTAGATAAATTGGCAACCTTCGTCTTATCACCGATGTCATCCGCGAATCCAGAAGCAACAACCACATCAGTCGAGGTGAGAACACTACCTCCGAATACAAGACCTTCACTTATGAGGTTGTAGCCCACCGAATCTGGACCGACAGTGACTTTGCCGTTCTCCTCACGAACGATAGAACCTCCTCCAAGCCCAATACTCTCGACATGAGGCATAGAATAATTTATCCGCACACCAGCAACGTCAACATATGCTGCAGCTTGGCGAGGAAACCCAGACGGCCTGAAGACATTAGGTGAACTCACGAATTCATTGGAAAGGACTCACAATAACACGCCAACATCCGTAGTGGTTCCCCCAATATCCACGACCATCATGCTTTTTCTATCATTCCGCTTTGCATTTTCTATATTGCTAAGAAAAGCTGCGCCTCTCATAGAGTTTGTTGGACCGGAAGAGAATGTTCGTATAGGAAGTCGAGCAGCAGAGTCCGCATCGACCAGGGTACCATCATTTTGGGTAAGAAACAATGGGCATGTCAGTTGTAAGCGATGCATGGCGCGGCGGAACCCACGAACTGTGCGCTTCGCGAAGGTGAGAATTGATGCATTGAGAATTGATGCATTTTCGCGCTCCAGAAAGCCAATATTAGCAACTAACAATTGTCAGGGACCTCAAGCGCGTCGTCATATATGTTCGGCCTACCTTCATGGGATAAGACAACGTTAACGTTGCCAAGTTCGCGGAGAATGATGTCTTTAACAACGTCTTCTTGACGGTAATTTTCATCGATGGGAGAATAGACTCCGCAGACTACAATGTTCCTTATATTCTTTTCCTTGAGTATGACGCACTGGTCAATGATTTGCTGAGGGTCAAGCGGCGCAATGAGAGATCCATCAATCTGAAGTCCTCCGTCTACCCATGCAAAGTGTCCACACATGACTAGAATTGTGAGTAAACTGCAATTTACTACATGGAATGAACATACTGTCTTTCAATGGCGAAGGGAAGTCTGTGAACGGAGGCACATGTCTCGAAAATCCAGCAGTCAGTCTGATGACGCCGACTTTTTCAAGTCTTCGCTCATCCTGCTCAACAATTGCGTTGATAAAATGCTGCGAAACATTAATATTTCTTGGAGATAAGTACATGTACTAACCGTAGTCCCAATTATCAAACTTGATATAAAGCTTGCGTCCACTTCGGCCTCTTTGATGACCGTCCGAACTGCGGTCTCAATACCATCAGTAACATCAGGCGTGGTGGGTGTTTTAAACCAGGCAATGACGCCTCTGTTCGGTGAGTCTCGTTGCGAATAGTCCAACAACACGGAATCCGTGTTGGTACCTAGAATCGATAGTTTAGCCAACTTGCTGCTGTCAGTCGCATCCAAAAGCGCGCACCCCCGACATCAACACCCAGCCTGAGATGAGAGCTCGGGGTCTTCCTGATTGCCACCATTTCGGAAGCTATTGCCCGGTCAAGCAATGAAGAAACTCGAAGTGCGAAGTTGAGGATGGACACAGGCCAGCAATCACGGCATAACCATCATTGATATGTGCCTGCCAAGGCTCTCGCTTCCTCGTCTCTGCTAACCGTAGCCAGAATAGCAGCATCCTTTGGCTTCTGCCGCCAGCTGTCAAAGTTGAACGCGCTTCCTTATCCGCCCACTCTTTACAGGACGAAAGATGGCAGGCTGGCCAAGGGATGCGGATGCACGGGGGTTTTGAGCAGCTCTTGGCCGCCGTCTTATCTATCAGCAACACCCTTCGTTTTCGGCTCATGCGATGCCATTTCGTTGGCCGTTGTCTTGAACCGTTATGATCACCAAGATTGCAGCCTTGACATAGTCAACCAGACTCTCTATGCCTTTCCCGAAGTCAGCATGCATAAACAACAGTACCATCAGAGTAGCCCAGCAGATCAACGCTCGCACTGCCGCTTGATATTCAGACCTAACTACAAACTAAACTATATAAGGCAGTGTAAGTAAATAAGCTTTATATGTTGAATTTACTTAAGGGTTAAAGCGAGGTTACATGATAAATTTTAGCTTTACAAATTTCAAATATTACAATTTGCAATTTGAGTTAAAACACTGAAATCCGTAGAGTTTTCTGAATCACACGCTCATTTCATATTTAAAAATAACTTATCTTATAATTTATTTTTATCTCTAGTACTCCTTTACTTAACCTTAACATTTTACTAGTCTTTTAAGAGTTATTAATATAAAGTTAACCTTTTTAATTTTTCTTAACTTTTTAAAATTCTTAAAATATTTAATATTTATACATGTTAAGCTTTATAACATTATATTAAGGTAAGGAATTCTCATTCCTTACATATGTACAGGCAAAGACCTTGCAACCCCAAATTTCCTTCACACTTTACCACTTAGTATATATAGTAGTAACTATTATAATTATCAAAATCAAGCTTTTCTTTCTTATATTTTACTACACCTTTCCATTTAATTGATTAGTTGTTGCTTAGCTACACTTTGCGGTTATGCACTTACGAACTCCATATCACTACTGTACATAACCAAACGTATACACTAATCACTACGGACTACGGTTGACGAGCTACTCGCTCGGAAACTGCCATTTTTAATTAAATATTTTTACATTTTACGAACTATTACCACTCTATATAATTGAATATTTTTATATACTGAAATTATATAGAAATCATGTGATTTAGTATTTTTTAAGTATTTAATTAATTTTAATATTTAGTATTTTAGTATAAGCTCAAATTAAAATTAATTAATACTAACTGTTGGTAGAATAGTGGTTACGTACACGTGATATTCACGTGCCCTTGTAAGCTAGTCCTGATTAGGTAATAGGAGCGAGCGAAGCTCTTACAACTTTGCTCTTTTACCCTTAATTGTACAACAACCATAGAATAGCACAACGAGTATATTACGTATAATTGCGTACCGTACTTCGTGCTACAGGTGAACCGACAGTTATTAATAAGTTATATAATACTTTTAATTAGTAAACTAAAGTTATATAAGCTTTTTGAGTATATTATATAACAAGCAAAGCTTGTTGCTCGCTACGCTCGCAAGGCGAGTGCATGGCGGACTCCCTTGGCCACGTGATATAGCTTACATAATCCACCCCCCTATTTGCTTTCAACCACCACTCCCTTTGAACAGTTATATGAATAGAACTGTAACAATGGAATCAACCGTAAAGGACTGTACAACGACGCTTTCATGTATTGTCAAAAGAGATCTCAAAGGCACTACTTGTAAAAACATGTAAGAACAATAAGAATTTAACTATTGTGGATAGCGTAACAATGTAAAGTCATGAACGTAGTGAGAAGCTTCTTTATTTACGGCCTGTACGTGAATAGTAACAATGAAAACGGCTTCTATTGACTGTAAAAATATATATTTCAACTTCTACAACAACTTCCTACTTTCTCTCTTCGTCAACTACAACTACTACTGTTACTACTACTGCTACTACTACTACCTACTACCAAAATGGATAACCAAATCACCGTTTCTGGTATCACTACTAAGCGTACGGCCACCGTACAAACGTTGGCAGCGATGCCAATCGTTCGAGCCGCCTTGCTCCGTCAAGGTAGGCAGATGACCCCGGGCCGTACTCAAAACGATGAGGCCATCATTGGCCAGATGAGAGGAACGGTGATGGATGGCCCTACGGCCTGTAGACACTGCCTGTCTCGCAGTGGACCGTTCCAGCTGTGCGTGGTGGTCGATGGCTTGTTTGGTAGCAGTTGCTGTAACTGCCATTATAACTCCTCAGGTGCTCGGTGTAGCATTCGACAATGTAAGTAGTTGATTCAACGTCGTTACGGTCTGTAACTAACTGTACACAGTGCATACGAACGTTCAGGCGGCCCAGACCGCTCAAAATGTCCCGGCGCCCGTCATTCCTGGAATGGCCCCGGCCAATAACTATGGTGGCTCTCTGGCACACCCTGCGCCTGCTCCTGCTCGTGCTCCCCGCCCTGGTAGCCCTCGACATGTGGCTCCAGTCCTTCTCAGGCCTGTTGGCTCCTTTGGAGCTGGTGGTGCTGGTAAGTAACGCCATTGTCTGATCATACAGTCCGTAGCTAATAGATCATGGGTAGGTTTTGCTGCTGCCGGCCCTGCTCCTGCTCCTGCTTCTGCGCTGGTCGCTGCCGCCCCCGCTGCCATGCCACTACGGGCCGTAAGGCTCAATAACGCTGCTGGCTCCTTCCGGGGCATGGTTACCAAGGCCCTTACACTCTCTCGTAAGGAGCATCATGCTCGTAGAGCACGTTTACAGATGGAATTGGCTGCGCTGGCCGTAGCCTCGGATGAGGAGGAATGAAAATCCCATCAAGAGTCCCGATTGCTGGTCAATTGGGTGTATAATAAAGGAATATTACTTACTTTTTTCTTTCTTTACACTTGTAAACAGCCCTTGTATATTGGAAGTATGCATATTGCAGAGCGTAAAGTCATGTATCGATATCTCTCAGAACTTCTGGATATACTATGTTATAAGTTGTAATAACTCCTACAAGTAAGAGCATAGATAACCCCTTAACGGAAGTATTTCAAGAGATTGCTACGTAAAACTGGCCATACATAAAGACAAGAACTCGTAGATCAAGGCCGACCTTGTTAAACGACTGACCTTGAGACTTATTTACGGTTATGGCGAAGCATATTCAAAGAGGGAATTGCTTGCGAGAAAGTGTAAAAGGTAAATCGTTCTCATTCGACATCAACTTGATTCGAGGAATCGTACGGACCTGCCCATCCCACTCTCCACCTAGTAGCCGTCCCTCGATCGAGTGATTCCGTAGAGCCGTAACAACTATACGTGTGCCATTGCATAAACCTTCTGATGGGCATATATTGCGAATCAACATGACTAGCACTCTGACTTTCAACGTTAGCTTAGATGAAGGTAAACTCAGGATATCTATAGCCTGTAACACTTCTACAGCGTACGTATGGTTGCTATCATCTTCGTCATTAACATCAGCCAAGTCTACAGACAAATAAGTGCGTTCAAAGCCAGGGAATCGAGTCATGACCATTTCATTCAGCGCCCTTACAGTCTCATTCCGAACGGTAAGCAGTACTCTACCCCGAAAAGCCATGTGATCCCTAGGCGCGGCCTGAAGCAAAGGCAAAGGATATACATCATCGAGTAACGCTTCTAAGTTTTGAGGCCTAGAAATAGTTAAAGGAATCGAGACAAGGCCGTGGAGGGCCGTATCGTAAGGCAATGAGCTAATCCACCGCACAAAATCAGCCTCTCCTTCTCCTGACTGTACACGCATGTTAATTCTCAGGCGTAGTTTCCATAGCCGTAGCCATATAAAGGAATGCTGTAAACAGGCATACACAGTGTCCGCTTGAGTGCCACTTACTACTACAAGCAGGATTTGAGCAAAATCGCCGCCTAAGATAACAGGGATTCTACTGAACAGGAGATCCTGATCTTCAACAGACTGTAAGTCACAGAACAGGCAGTGGACAACCTCGAAACAGTACTTGTGTTGCATGGGGACTTCATCCCATATGATTAAATCAACACGCCGAAGTATAGTTGCTAGCTTGCTGTTTTTCAAGATCGAGTTAACAGAGCTTTCATTTAACTCAATTGGGATCCGGAATTGCGAATGCGCTATACGGCCGGCTGGTAATAGAAGTGCTGCAATGCCTGTAGAAGCTACGCACAGCACATGCTTCTCTAATCCACGAAAGTGATGGCATAAGGTTTTGTAAAGAAAAGTCTTACCGCTCCCCCCTGGCCCTTGCAAGTAGAAGTAAGCATTTTGCAGCTTGTTCTCGATGGCCGTAATGATCGTATTAAAGCACTCACGTTGATCTTGATTTAGTTGAGCCTGCATCGTTGAGGCAATGGCAGCTTCTTCTACGGCGTTATATTCCGGTACAGTTCGATCATGGATGGCAGACCAATTGAACGAAAATATAGGCAAACCAAAGTCAACAACCGTCAATTGCATATCCTGAAGCTTCTCGTTGAGCACGTACAGGCCGTAATCACACTCTGGATCCTGCAGTGCCAATGGGAAACTCATATTCTGAAGAGAGCCTAAGAAATGACGCAAATCGTCACACAGGTAAGACTTGAATTGATCCTACAAAGCCATAGGGTCACCTATCAGCCGAGAGCGTAAGCCAATGAGGAATACGGTCCGTAAACGGCTGGCTGGATTGAATTGGATTGCCTCCTCAAAGCATCGAAACCATTCCTGGTCGTTCTTAGCCAATCCTCGGGCGACACACGCAGCGTAATACGTTGGGTGCCGAATGCCATCGACTACGTACAGTTCCTCAAACGACTGTGGCCCTCGTATGCAAGTAAGTAATAACCGTAGGTAAAATCTCTCCCCGTGTGCTGGGCTACAGTGATACATTCGACCAATAGAGTGCCCCTGTTTTCAGAGCTGCCAGCATCGATTCTCTGAATTCCACACGTAATGCTCCGGAAACTCCTGATATAGCCATTGACGACCGTCTTCGTGTTGAGCATTATACCTAAAAAACGCCATGAGCTTCGAATTCTGCGTTTCAAGCTCGGCCGCAATAGCATCTGGCCCCATATCATCATGAAACCGTACAGACTATTCCCCCTGAAGGTGTACAGGAAGACGTGTTACTGGAGGCCATTCCTGATGCACCTTGTATTCCATAAGACGCGCAAATGCCTCCATGGGGCTCACATAACGGGCCTGAACGTATTGCTCAATCTCATTCTGACCAGGCCTAACAGCAAGTGTTGAACGGTCATGGCCTTTGTAAACATATTTGTGAATATACTTTACGGCCTGTACAGTACTACACAACTCAATGTTAATGTGACAATTGAACATCTGTAGCAAATATAGGTTATAAGGTACTACCCAACGATTATCTCCTATTATCGGTCGTCCAGACGCATCCAGTTTATGCACAAACCTTTGACCATCATTCCTACGGCGATATTCCGGGTACCCATCCTCAGACATGACCGTTACGTCTGTAAACTTCTTCGGGAATCTCTTGGAGCACCGTAACGGTTCTGCCGGAGTTTTACGCTTCATACAGGGGCTATTAGGGTGATCTGGACCACATAAGTGGTGAACCATGTGCGTAATCACCAATTCTCATAACACGCCATGAGGATCACGGTTTGGATCAGGGATTTCGGCGTAGATCACCTCATCAATGTTATCTGGTGATAGCTCAGCTGAATGAAGCAGTCTGTAAAAGAGGAAATGGATATGAGGAAGGCCGCGTTTCTGATATTCGATCGTAAAGCCATGGCCACCGTAAGGGCCTAGAACACTGGCCTTGAGTACGTTGATCAACTGTCGCCTTTTACCCTCGAAAACACAAGCTACCAAATCCGGACGGTCTGCAACAGATTGGCCAGGTAAGAGATTCTCCTTGATCTCTGGCCAATTTGGATTTGCCGTCATCGTAATGAAATAGGTAGGTTTACCAAAGTAACAAACCAAAGCCATTACGTCTTGGAACAATTGTTGCATTTGATGATCACCCCCTGAAAACGAAGAAGGAAGTATAACACGATAGCCGATATCCGTAGCATTAGCATCACCTAAGTGTAAAGCGTCGTACACACACTGGTATAAATCAGCCTGTATCTTCGATTGGTTAAGACGATGCCAATCAAGCCTCGTAGTCTCCACTGTCACAAAAGCGTCAACTATATACTGTTGAAACAGGCGGCCTCCGTAGAAGATGGAAGAGAACTGGTCTTTTCGAGTGTGTAATCGATGTTGATACCACTTTTGCAGTGTTAAACGCTTGCCTCTACGCCGGCCCTGGAGCTCCATATTATAGCCCCAGCCGTAATCACCGTACGGAAAGAACAACACATAGTGTAACGGCATGTAAGCTAGATGGGATACCGGAATTCTAGTCAGATTCGACTCTCCTCCAGCATTGTTACGGCTAGTTAGAACGATATCTCTAGACTTGTACGAACCGGTTTCCTCTGGAATGATGGCAGCAATCTCATCACTGCTAGGAAGGTTTATCCGTCCTTGGTGGTAAGCTCCTTCCACAACTAACTCCATCCGAGGGTTTAAAGTCAACCGGAATGCTGCTGGTTGAACAGCTATACACTCTGTAGCCGTCAGATATAAGCGAATAAAAGGGTTACAGCCCGTAAGCATAGTGTGAAGCTCACGTAGTATAACCCGATCTAACTCAGGCTGACAGTCTGACCGAATGGTTGTAGCATAATCAGGGTCGTAAAAGAACAACTGAGCAAACGCTGGAATAGCCTGAGAGCCTGGTTGTAACGGTCCTTGCATATGATATAAGTTACCGTGTATGGAAAAACAGGTTAAACCAGGCCCTAATTCGTCAGCTCGACGATCCTTATTGTAACTGAGAGACGTAAATGCAAGTGCTGAATTATATTGCCGTATCCGCGTGAGAAAATCTCTCGATCTTGAATCGCTACCTGTCAAAAGATTTTTCAGGAAAGCTGGCGGTTCTCGGAATGGCTCCAATATTAAGTCTCCTTCCTTACAGCAAAGCATAGATCTCTCCTCTGGCCAATGGAGTGCTAAACAGCGTGTACAGACTTCAGTCAACGTGCCCATATAATGAGGCGCCCCCGGTGTAAAAGCAGATATAAAACCCAACGGTTGACGTCTTGGTCGGCCTCTAACTCGAGGTTGTGGTGGTTCAGGGACTGGAGGTGAAGGCGTACGGCTCCGTAACAGTTGTTCAGGGGCTGGAGGTGACGGCGTACGGCCACGTAACAGTTGTTCGAGGTCTGGAAGTGACGGCAAGGGCGAATGGCTCTGTAGTGGCCGTGATGGAACTACTGGCTCAAGATCAGGCTCAGGAGGCTGTACTGGCCCAGGTAAAGCTACCGAATGATCATATTGATATCGTTGACGCTTCTTAGGTGATGGATTGAAAGATTGTCGAGTCTGGCGTAAAGCGTTAACGTCGATTTCTCCAAGTACAGTTCTCCTATTTCGCCGATATTCCTATCGATAGTCAAATATACGGCTGTAACGGTAATTGAGGGGCGGATACTAACTAAGCAAGTAGAACACGTATTGTAAAAACCACCATCTCGCCGTCTTTTGAATAGTTCTGAGGAAAGCCATCGTTTACACGTCGTACAATGTGAAGTAGGAGAAGCTGAAGGATGACGCTCCATTATTAGTAATAGCAAAAACCACAGTTAGGGAGAAATAGAGAGATAATTGTCGTACTACGAAGAGAATGTATACCATTGTACGGACCGTACAGGGAGGAGCACTGAACGAAAAAGCAAAAGAACAACTGTACGACAATCTGTACATCTTTTACTTGATAGAATACAACAATTATATCATAATCTCACGGTAATAGCGTTATAATATACGTAATGGAACGTTGATCGTAGCATATCGTTATTTCAGGTGTGATCTATGTTTACAGTGTAATCAAAGAGCGCGATCGAACGTGATAATTGGACAGGCCGTAACCAATCAAATCGCTGGAATCGCATTCTGAGTACCAATCAAATCGCTGGAAACGTGTTTCCGCGACCAATCACAATCGGAGTTATGCGGAAAATCTGAACGAGGATCCACAATGTTTTCAATACTATATAGAAGATCTGCACTAGAGGCCGTTTGACCCAGGATTACTCTCAAGGCTTTGTCACTGACCTCCACGCCTGCCTACTCGCCAGCACATCGTTTCTACGCTGGCGGTGAAGTATGGGTAACACGCTTAAGCGCCATCCATTTTCAGGGCTAGTTCATTCGGCAGGTGAGTTGTTACACACTCCTTAGCGGATTCCGACTTCCATGGCCACCGTCCTGCTGTCTGGATGAACTAACACCTTTTGTGGTGTCTGATGAGCGTGTATTCCGGCACCTTAACTTCGCGTTCGGTTCATCCCGCATCGCCAGTTCTGCGAATGTCCACGTTCAATTAAGTAACAAGGACTTCTTACATATTTAAAGTTTGAGAATAGGTTAAGGAAGTTTCTTCCCCAAGGCCTCTAATCATTCGCTTTACCTCATAAAACTGAATTCAACACTGCTATCCTGAGGGAAACTTCGGCAGGAACCAGCTACTAGCATTCGATCCTCCCTGACTTCACATTACACAGGAAAATTTTTGCTCTGACCGTGTCTGCCCCCTACATCCGGCAAATCTAAGATATAGTCAATAGTGGAAGCTGCTTTCGAGGTTTTCTCTGCTTAATTGGAAAATCATAAGTCATATTTTAGTCAAGCTGACCTACAAAAAGCGCTTTCCGGAACGTGCCAAAGTTATTTCTTATTTGCAGCTCCTAATCAATTAGATCTTAATTATACGATTACAATATAATCTTTCAGATTTATTTATTATGTCATGAATCTATACCACCATAATGTCCAAGAATCGTGCAATCTTATTCTATTATAGCTAAACATTGATAAGATCTGAATCTGTGCCACTTCTTGAACGTAGCTGTCTGATATATTCATTCCCAGGCAATAAGCGCAGTGTCTTCTTCGAACATAAACCTAATGGCGCTCTTGGCCTGTTTAAGGCTAATGCTCTTCCTTATTCGACGATGTCTATTAACCCTCAACTAAAGATAACAGGCATTATGCCAAAATTATGTTTAAATTAAAAAATTTTTATTGATCAGATAATATTATATTTTAGCAATTTTTTAATATATTTTATTTCTTTAACACAAGCTAAAATTATCAAATAAAAACCAGACCATAAACAGTTTGTAACGTCTCCCCATACAAGCTGCGTGAGTTATGAGAAAACGCTTCCTGTGGAATGGAAGTTGTCAGCAAGATAATACCAGCAAAAACAGTAAACTGAACACCAACGATATTGAAAATTGCATCGTGGATGTCGCCTTTGTTCGGATTTGAGATTGAACCGTTCCTCTTTCTTGCAATATTATCCCATATCATTTTGCTGCTCTTTCCCTTTAAAGAAGGATTAGACTTTCACAAATCAAATCTCTCGTTTGTCTTCGCCAATGTCAATCATCGTCATAAAAATTGAAATAACACGAGATTACCAACATGATCATCTACTTCGCACAACCGCTACAAGTACACTTTCTTACCTCACAGGGGCAATTCTTATCGTTCCCTCCACACTTACACTGTGCTCATGACTGTCTCTATCGTGGCCTTAGGACAAGAGACGCAAGCACAATAACCGGGAGCACAAGGACACTTGTTCATGTCACTACCGCAGCTGTAAGTAGTCTTCTCCGAGCCGGGAACGGCCTTGATGTCGCTTTTGGAGTAGTCCTTGCAGCCACACTTGCCCGGGGCGCAAGGGCAGACTCTGGAGTCACCGCCGCAGTTGCAGACGGTTCGCTCGGTGCCTTCGACTTTGTGCGTGTCCATACTAGCACCACAGGCACGCTTGCTACTTCTTCAAATCAACGAGACGGCAAGCTTCGGCATGGATGTCTTGGACTCCACGGAAGGATTGGGCGTAGAAGTTGACGAGCTTATGACCAGTCGAGACACTAGCCGCCTTCTCGTAGTAATAGTTTCGACCGCTCTAAACGCTAGAAGCGACGATATGTTTCAAGTGGAAGCTTCATGGGTTCCGTTGGAATTGTGGGCAGACCACCTGGAGACAGGGACTTCGTCGCTTCGACCTTGTGATCCCGTGTAAAGCATGGCGCGGCGCTCAGCGCTGTTTTCCTGTAGTATGACGTAGCGCTTATACGCTATCATCGCCCTTTATGGTTGTGCGATGATATGTGACATCCCTCGAGCCACTTATCATTTCCATGACAAGCCGCAGGCGAGAACATTGTCTTTCCGTTATTTTTGACATGTGAATATGAATACAGTAAACTTTAGTAAAGGCCAAGGATTTTAACATGTGAGATCTGAGACTCAGAACCAGGGGGATCTGATGGTTTTTTTATCAAAGTTCACGAGCTCCTGTATCTGGTTTTCTTATTTAACCATATATAATCGCTTATAATTATCGACAAGATGTCTGAGGTTCAGAAACCCGTTGAGGAGCCCTCTGCGACCGCACCAGCTGCGAAGATTCCAGCTGCTGAGGTTCCCAACGATATGTCTGCAGCTACAACTGACGTTGCGGCTGCAGCTGTTACAACTGACACGCCTGCTGAACAGCTAAAGGAGGAGCCCACCAGGGAGAAGGCAAAGGAGGTAACTCCTGCCACGGATGGTGTGCTGGGCTACAAGGCCCCAGGTCTGGTCAAGTAAGTGTTGAAAAGATGCCAGATAGAAAAGGGTAATGGCTCACTGCGTGGATTTGCAGAAGTCTCCGTTTCTCCAAACGCTACTTCTATTTCAGTGAGAAGCCTGTCGAGTCCAAGCAGCTTCTTGTCTTTCTCCAGAACGAGAAGCCCGCCGTCGCTCACCCCATCGCTGCATGGGCTAGCCAAACAGGCAAGGGCTTGCTATTTTTCACAAAGCCTGCTCCGACCAATATCTTCAACCTGGTAAGAGGAACAGCGATGTTGGTCTGGGAGACATTAATTGACGTATAGCAGGCCGATATCACCGATATCACCAAGGAAGGTTCGACTGAGTTCCTGTTCAAGGTCAACGGCCAAAAGCACACCTTCCAGGCTAGCAGCTCTGTGGAGCGCGACAGCTGGCTGGCTGCTCTTGAGGCGAAGTCCACGGAGGCCAAGGCTGAGAAGGAAATTGTTACCTCCAGCGAAGGTTATAAGGTTGAGCTTGAGAAGTTGAGTATGTTGTTTATGCCATTGCTGTTGCTTTGAAATGGGAAGGCTAACTACTTGCTCTAGGCAAGCCAACTATTGCCGAGGCTGCCCCTAAGAGAAGCTCGGACACCAAGGAGACCGTAAGGAGGGCCAGCATCTTCGGCACCTTTTTTGGCAAGAAGGAGGAGATGGAGAAGGAGGAAGCCAAGAAAGACAAGCCCGAGGAGTTTAAACCTGCCGAGGCTGCTACCGTGCCCACTGCCAAGTCTGCGGCCGCCGTTGAGGCTCCCGCTGAGAGTAAGTGGATCTAGCGGTTATAGTTAAAATATATCGAGGCTAACTAGACCTAAGCTTCTAGTGAGCCAGCTGAGAAGAAGGAAGAGAAGGAGGCCTCTGCTCCCACGGAGACCACCGCCATCTCTAGCACAGCTCCTCAGCTTGAGAACCCTGTTGAGGAGTCCACTGCAAAGCCTATCGACCCAGAGAGCGTGATTGCTCCTGTTGAAGCTGAGGCTTTGAAGGATGCTACAACCCCGGCTGAGACCCAGGCAGTGAGGTCTGAGGAGAAGGAGACCGCTGAAGCCGAGTCTGAGCCCAGCCCCGAGGATGACAAGCCCGCCGAAGAGACCTCCAAGGCAAATGAGGCATCTGCCGCTGTTACAGATGGTCCCACCGAACCCACGAATGTCTCTACGACCTCCACAGAGGAACGAGGAGTTGAAGATGTGATGAACATAGCGACAGAGAACAAGTCTGACTGATTCAACGGCCCTTGACACTCCTACTAGATTTAATCTTGGGGTGCTATTTGTTGGGTGCATGAATGCTTTCAAGAATGCTCAGAATAAATTGTAGGTTGCTTTCGTAGTCTAAGTCCTTAAAGATCTCTTCCGTAGGGAATTGGCAAATGGAATGTAGGTGGTCGGAGTAAATTCCAAATGATTGCATAATAGACATTTGACCAACAACATATTGAACATGCGACAAGTTTAGTGTTCACCACTGGCACTTAAATCTTTTCCTTTCCGGACGGTCGATTCTACTGACTCGTAAGTCAATCACAGATGACAGAACTTTAGATGGCAAAAGATATGACGAAAGCCTTGGTAGCAAAATCGAGATCTATAAGGATTATTATTTCCTCTACAAGTTATCGATGCTCACTTCAAGATATTATAGAACCTCGTGCCTGAGAATCTTATTCTCTTTCTCCGCTCTTAACGCAAAATTAAAGAACGTTTTCAGATACATGCTTTTGACATAGGAGTTCTCTCGCAAGATCTTTTACTGTCAGAAGCTCTTGGTAAGTCTGTTCCAATCCAGTCTTTGGTACTTGAGGAATGAGGACGGCAATATCGTTGAAATCATCGTAATTCGTGCTGTTGATCTTAATAACTTCTTTCCAACCTCGGATAAACGGCTACATTTTTACAAAACAAACGCAGTTTACCGAGTCGGCTACAAGCCATACTATCTGTCTAACGAGCAGAGCTGCATATCAGCATATAAAATCTCAACGATTATATTACAAGTTCATGCCAGAAAGTAAGCTATAACGTCGAAGTACTAAAGTACAGCAATTTAAAGAAGTAAAAGCGAACTTTAAGAGTAACGCTTATACACTAGTAACTGAATTGTTGCAACTCGATTCGTCGTGTAAAGTTTCTATGTCAAGATTGTTAACTTATACTCTAATTACTAGATTTTTAATTAACTGTCGTAATGATGTTATAACACATTAAGTAGCCAGGATATTCTTAGTATTTGAGTTTACTCTTTAAGTTTACTCTTTAGATCTAGGCTAAGCTATTGAAAAATTACATTCTCAAATCTCTTTTCGTAGAAAATGTAATTAATAACCTTATAAGTTATTCAAATGCTTAATATTTTCAACCTTGTAAAGTACATTTGCAAGTTTTATTTTTAAGCTTAAATAATGATTAAGTTTTACATTACAAATAATATATAATTATCATTTATTAAATAAAATAAAATCCTTCAAAGATTTTAACATTCTAAGGCAAAAAGAATAATTAGAATAAAAGTTAAAGCTAGGATTTTCAGCTTATAGAATAAAGAAGAAAAAAAAGCTTATAAGGTTAAGTTGCTCAATATTTAATTTTAAAGTATAAAATGTTAATTTTATCTTATAATATAAGAATTCACCAGTATAAAAGATTATCTTTATTCTATAATATAAGAATTAACAGCTTTATCTTATAGTATAAGAACTTATAAGTATAAAGGATTATCTTTACTTTATGATATAAAGAACTTATTAGTGTAAAGAATTAATTTTACTTTATAATATAAAAAACTTACAAGTATAAAAAACTAATTTTATTTTATAATGTAAAGAAATGTTAACTTCACTTATAATATAAAAAATTATTAATTTTACCTTATAATGTAAAGAACTTATAAGTACAAAAAATTATCTTTACTTTATAGTATAAAAAAATGTTAATTTCATTTTATAATATAAAGAACTTACAAGTGTAAAGAATTAACTTTATCTTATAATATAAAGAAATGTTAACTTCAATTATAATAAAAGTAAATTTGAATATTAATTTTATATTAAAAATTTCATTAAAGATAATATTAACAAAAAGATTTTTAAAAGAAAACTTTATATTATTTCCTTTTATTAATCATTAAATTATAGTAAATAACTTATAAAGGTTGAATCTTTTTAGTAAAGATAAAGAATAATAAGTATATTAAGTTAATGTTAATCTTTTAAACAAGTTTAAATATAATTATTTTCATACTTCTTTAATATTGAAAAGTTTACTTTAACTAGAGAAAAGGCTAAAAGTTATAAGAGAAATAAGTTAAAGTTAATAATAAGAAAAAGAATAAGTAATAATTATAAAAACAAGTCTTAAATATAATAATTAGTTTAAGTTTATAAAATAAGAAAATATTAATATTAATTTCTTTTAGATTATTATTAATAACTGAATTCAAATATATTATATGATTAAGCCTTTTTATAATAATATAAAGTAAATTAGTAATATATAAATTAAAACTTTTTAATAACTTAAAGTTTACTTATACTATTAACAATTTATATTATAATAAAGTCATTTATTATTTAATAAATAGTTAATGTTATTATAGATTATTAGAATATTATACAATTGTTTATTAAAGCTTATATACTTTAAATTAATAATTTATAATAATACTTTAAAATGTTTTTATTATCAGTTTTATAAAATAATTCTTAAAAGTTTATTCTTTTTATATTATTATATGTAAAATTATCAGAAATTAATAAACTTGATTATTAAATTTATCTTTAAAATAAATATACTTTAATGCTTGAATTCTTTTAATAACAAGTTTAACTTTTAAAAAAGTATAATTTCTTAAACTTATTTATTAAAGTTAAAAAGTTTATTAAGAATATTAGATGTTTATAATAAGAGATTTAATTTTATTATTAAAACTTAAAATATTTTCAAAGGTTTTATAAAATATATTATAACATTTATTAATATTTTTTCTTAGCTTTTTWATTTTAATAAGAATTAAAACTATTTATACAAGATTATAACTTAACTTTATTATACTTTGTAAAACTTTGTATAATATAAAGTTAATGTAAAGAAGGTTTAAATAGAATTTTGAAGGATAAATTATAATGAGTAAGAATTTAAAGAAAAANGTATTAATCTAGTTTAAGGTAAGATATTTTAATTATAAATAAGTTTAAATAATAAAATTCAAAGTAATTAAATATATTTTTTACTTTTATTTTTAAGTTTTATAAACATTTAACAATATAAATTATTAAACTTGCTTAGATTTTGTGTTTTAATTTACTCTTAACAATAAGTTATAATTCAAGCTTAAAGAGTATTAATTACTTATATCTCCTTAACTTATGGATTATACTTTAGTTTGTACATTTATTGATCTAATTCTTTAACCTTTATTAAGAAATAACTTTCAGATAAAGAGTTTATTATAGTATATAGTTAATTATAACTTTTTCCCTTATTTAATAATGATTAGCTTATATAATAGTAATATATAAAAAGAGTTATTATTATTATTCTTATACTGTAAGTTATAAGGCTACCCTAAGGGTATACAGGATAATTACATTGTTATATAAGAAATTGTGCTAACTCCTTAACCAGGTGAAAACCTCCATACTACTCTTTATTTGCTTAGGTATAATTGCCTTACCTTGTCTTTACTATCCTCTTGTTTGGTACTTGGCTTATTAACTTAGTTAAGGAGAGTTTTGCTATGTTATTAAGTTAGTAGTTAATAGTTTAATTCTTTAAGATATTATTACTTTATTATTATCTTGTTCTACTCTTGAATTCTTAGTTATACTGTTAATTTATACTCTTATAACCTTCTTATAACTAATACTTAACTAGTAATCTGTTTATATCCTTAACAACTTCTTAGTATCTTTCTCAAGTTTTTTTATTGTATAAACCTTTGTTTTAAGGTTCTTTCTTGTTTATTCTAAGTTTAAACAGTTAATGATTAGATAATAAACTGTTTTTTTTATAAGTTTACAATTATATAATAATATATTTATATTAAGTATATAATGTCTAAACAAATATACTTATAGTTTAAYWWYGMAGTAATCCTTATTAATTTAGTAATAGCATTAGGTTACTCTTATATATCCATTATATAATAAGTTATGTTGTTCTCTGACAAACTCTTCTACTAGTTTTATTAGTATATATAACTTCTTGTTCTTATACCAAATGTCTTTAACTTTCTCCTACTTGCTCTTAGTCATATCTGGTAAAACATTCTTTTCCTTTTCCCTTTTAATTACTTTTCTGATTTAATCAGCTTAATACTTGTCCATTACTATTGTAATAACTATAAGTTGTCCTTTATTGTATACTAAGAATCTACTTTCATCTTCTTTTAATATAAGTTTACTTTTTTCCTTTTCCTTGGTTAAGTACTTAGGTTTTTAACTTAGAGTATTTACTTTTCTATTATCTTTACCTTTAACATGAGTAATCTTAAAATCATACTCAAATAACTTCTTTGCTTATTATACTTATTTTATATTTAACTACTTAGTTGTCATGAAGTATTAAAGGTTATGGTAATTTAAAAGTATATCCATTGTCTTATTAGATCTAACAACATATACTCTCCAATACTTTAAAGCTTTTACAATGGTTAACATTTCCTTGTTTAACATTTAATAATTTCTTTTTATAACATTCAACTTCCTTAACTAAAATACTAATAATACCTAGTAATGTTGTTTACTAATCTGCTATGATTATGATAATACAACTCTTAATACTACATTAAAGATATTAGTTTCGATTTTTATTCCTTTTTCTAGATCAAAGATTCCTAAGAAACTTCCTTTTACAAAGGTATCCTTAATGTTCTAGAATACTTCCTTTGCAATGTTATTCTATTGATAAGCTTGATCCTTCTTCATGAGTTCAGTTAATAATGTAAAGATTTTAGAATAATCTTTTACAAATCTTTAGTAATAGTTGGCTAACTCTAAGAAGCTTTATAATTGCTTAACTGTCTTAAGTGTTTCTTATTCTTTGATTGACTGAATCTTATCATCAAGGGTTTTTATTCTTTTTCCAGAAATATAATGTTCTAAGAACTGAACTTGTTCTTTATAAAATTTACATTTTACTAGTTTATAACATAACCTTACCTCTTATAATGCCTTTAGAATGAGCTTGACATACTCTTTATGTTCTTTTATACTTTTCAAGTAAATGATTATATCATCAAGGTATATCATCATGAATTTCTTTAAATATTTTTCTAATATTCAGTTTATTATTCTTTGTTATATTATTAAAGTATTGGTTATACTAAATGTTATAACTAATAACTTAAATAATCTGTATTTTGTTTAAATAATAGCTTTTTACTTGTTATCTCTTTTAATCTTAATTAGATTNAAATGTTGATTACAAGTTTAGCTTGGTGAATATAACAATTCCCTTCAGCTTATCTATCATTAAATTTATCAATAGTAAAGGGTATTAGTCNTTTTTTAGTTCTACTATTCAAGTGTTTATAATCATCACAAAGTCATCTTAACGAATTGTCTCCTTTCTTCGTATAATGTAATAATACTCTAACTTTGTTATAACCTTCTTTGTACAAACCTTTAAGTACTATTTTCTCAAGTAACTATTTCTTCATTGTTTTATCTTTGATAAATGTTATTTGATAAATTAGTTTATAAGCTAGTCTGAACCCTTCTTTAAGCTTTATCTCATAATCTTATAGTTTGTACTCAGGTAAGGTTAAATCATCAGGTCTTTTTATGAATAACTTTAGCTATTCATAATATTCCTCAAGTATATGTTTTATAGTTTCATTGACATAAACAACTCTTAAAGACATAATTTCTTCTAGGAAAGTAATTCTACTTATTCTTTAATTAATTATTAAATTATACTTCCTTATCCATTTGATTCTTAATATAACTTAGTATGTTCTTAACCTTATAACATCAAAAGATATCTTTTCTTAGTAACTTCTACTATACCTTATATCTAAGTTCTAAGTTTAAATGTTAATATACTTTTGAACCTTAATACTATTTACTAATGATATCAGATAACTATTATCCTTAACTCTTATGTTAAGTCCAAGTCATTTCATGACTTGTTCATTGATGAAGTTCCTTTTGACTCTTGAATTAATCAAAGCCCTTATTAGCTTTTTACACAGTTTTATATCAATATACAACAAACTCTTACTATTTATAGAATAAAGATTAATGTTCTTAGTATTGTCAACTGATATATCATCTCTGATTTCCAAGTCTTCAGTGTTTTCTTCTAGTTCTTCAAACAGTATTACTTGTCTTTTACTAAGATTTCTTAACCTAAGTCCATCAAGGCTTTTATCATTTATAAATATGTATATATCTTGTACTTATTCTACTATTTCATTTCTAAGGCATTCCTTTATTTCAGTAATAAAGACATTACTTATTATAAGAATTCTTTTTACAAAATTCAAAGAGTATACTATTACTTCTTAGTTAAACTGTTCATTAATTCTTTGTAGTAATTTGTCTTCCTTTAATAATATAATAAGTAATTCCAAAGGTAGTAAATCTTCCTCTAGTTCATTAACTATAAGCAATGCTTTTACATCTTAATTAGCTAGTTCAACAACAATCTTAACTAGTTCCCTTTATTCTTGTTAAGCATAATACTACTTAGCTTTAAGTAATTGTTCTACTGATTTTCCTAAACCTTAGATTTCTCCATGTTATGTTTCTGCCTTTACTTGATCTTGTTAATAAGTTATCATTAGAAGTCCTTCATGTTGTATATTGTATCTTCCTCATATAACATAACTTAGTCCTTCTTTAACTATTATCCAAGCCTCCTTAAGCATCTGATCAAAATCATCTTGGATTTGAGTTCTTTTTACTAATAAGAGAAACTTATATATTCTTTTCTTTATGACAATGCTTTGAAGGTTAATCTTATAGACTAGAGTAAGATCTTTAATATTAAGTTCTTATGCTTTAACAATTACTTCCTCCTACTATATAGTTTTGTAAAGCTAACTTCTGTCCAGGATCTCTTATCCTCTTAGTCTTCTTATGTTAATCATGAGATAGTATTTCAGGATTAATAGTTCTCCAAAAACAGGATATTATTCTGTTAATATAACTTCGAAATCTATTAGCATAATCATCTAAATTCTACTAACTCTTGAAATCAATCTTTATCTACCTTAGCCTTTGTTTTGGTTGTTTTCTCAAGAATACTTGACATGTTGTATTCTCGTTATTAGTACAGAGTCTGTTTCAAGGATTCCTATTATTACTATTTTGTTTACATCAGTTTCAACAGTAATTTTTAGTATAGTTACCAAGCCTTATTATTCCTTTTCTTCTTCTAAGGAGTTCCCTTCCTTGTTTAAGCTTTTTTCTTCTGATAACTTTAACAAGATATCCATAACTCTTAGGATTCTTATAACTTTAACTTTAACTATTGTACTTAACTTGTTGTCCTTTTTGTGGGTATTTGTTATATGTCTAAGAAGTCYACACTTRAAACATARCTTATTTTTCCTTCTTTTGTCAAGTTCTTCAAGGGATATTCCAAAGGAATTCCCTTTTTTGTTTCTTCCTTTAAAGTACTTCTTTCCTTTTCCTTTAAAGGTCTTTCCTTTCTTTATAATGTCTAACTCTATAGAATCTCCTTAATTTTTCTTTCTGTTAGTCTTTTTNGTAGTTAAAGTAAGATCCTCCCTTCTTGTCCAAAATCATCTTATATTGCTCATTTCCAATTTTGATGGATAAGTCAATAAGGTCGTTGAATGTAATAACCACAGGCTGTTGGTATAGTTCTTCTTTAATAAAGTCTTTAAGTTTGGTTTTATACTGATGTATATGTACTTCCTCTCCTCAGTTGACTGAAATTGCATATTAGTGATAAAGCATTACATATTCACTAAGGCTTTTAGTTTGTCTAAAATAAGCTAATTGTCTTTCAACATTCCTTTTTTCATCAACATCCCTATACAAGCGTTTGAGTTCTCTTATGTAGTTTTCCTAACTTCCTAAGATACTTCTCATTCCCTAGTTAGTCATTCCTCTGTTTATAACAAACCATTTATCCTTAAAAGGTTAAAACCAAGTTTCAGCTACTCCTCTCAAGTATGTTGATACCTACAGAACCTTATATATGTCTTCAAGTAATAAGTGATTATTTAATACCAAATAAGTTCTTGTCTGAGCAAGGTAAGCTTTTAGCTTCTTTCTGTCTTCATAAAACAGATCTGGTCTAACAATTTTAACTTCTCTAGGGGTTGCCATTAGAGCTTACTCAACGTTACTCTCTGGTTTAAAGTCTAAATCAAGGTCTAAGCTTGGAGCTCTTAGTACTAAAACTAGTTCAAGTTCAAGTTTAGGTAATGAAGGTGCTAACTTCTTTCCTGCAGCTCTTAACGATTCTCTAACAATTAATCCTTCTGTTGACCTAGTAAGTTACTTTAGTAGCATAACAACTTCTTCTAACCCTCCTTCCTAGATGTCAATTTCCTTGATAATCTGGTCCTCACCTTGGTCTTCTTCAGAGCTATCCTCCGAACTTTCCTCAGATACTTCCTCAGATCTCTCTTCAGATTCTTCTTCAGAGCCTTCTTCAGAACCTTCTTCAGGTTGTTGTTCATTGTTATTATCTACTAGTATGTCTGTTTCCAAATCCTGATTCATCAAGATAGGTGGCGTTCAAAATATTACAAAACTACGCCATCCAGGTCACTGGATAGCCAAGGGTAAGGTAGATGTTCAAGGACAACAGAAATGTATGACATATAAGTAGGCGACTAGGTCAAGGGTAGGATTTAGTAATGTATTTAGGTTGAACGCAAGGAGTCTACTCTCATATTCCTACAGTATACTTATATAGATAATGAAATCCAACTGGACCCTTTGGACCCCTTAGGTCCCCCAGGTCCATGGACCCCTTGGACCCCCCAGGTCCCCAGAGTCCTACTCATGTCATGTGATTGTTAGGTTCTTTATATACACTCTGCCGTGTATCGAGCCTCAGGCCTACACCAATCACTGTGTTACGGTAAAACCCGTAACAGATAAAACTATTAAGAGTATTCTGCTTCTTAATTTGTATTATTAGGAAAATTAACTTCTTCTTGAAATGGAACTAGCTTATAAGTTAGTATAAGAATTGTTCTTATAGTATATACACTGCTTAAATCTGTATATGTTTATTGATAATATTTCTAAAGCNTTTTTTAAAGCTTTAAAAAGACTATCAATAAGAGGTTCAATCTATTCTTGATTATTCTTAGCTTTTTTTTATTTTAAGTCAAGCTAAAGAGTTCTTAAGATGATTAAAAAGAGAATTGTATACTTTATAAATATGACTAACAGTTGATTTTTTAGTATATCTTATAGAATTTGTAAAAAAACAAAATGGTTTAGTAAGATTAATCAAGTATTCAACTTGTTTTTATTCAACTTTGGACAGTTGAAATATCTTTGTAATATCATTTATAATATACTTATTAATTGTTAATTATAATGTTTGTGTTTGAATAAGCATTTCACATGTTGAATTCTAATGTGTTTTGATGTCTTGAATTAAATTCAAAGTCTTCTTTGGATTAGTAGGGTCATAAGGCTAAAATTCTTAAATCTGTCGAAACTCTTCTTGTTTTTAAGGACTTGAATTGACATATAATGAAAGTTTTTGAATTTGTGTATTAGATTAGTATAAAAATTATTATAATATATATAATTAACCTTTGTAAGTATTCATAGAATGTTATTATTATGCTTTGTCNTTTTTTATTCTTTTAAATTTTTAAAAGTTATTATTATGCTAATTCTTAGCCAATTTGTTGTTTGTTGGATTAATATGAATTCCTCTAAGCAAATCATGAAGAGATAATTGAATAATATGTGATAAGCATGGTATTCGAATTATTTGATTTGAAAACAACTGAAAATTAGAATTGTGATTAATATTATTTGATAATACTAATACAAGTTTATTTATCTTTTTGTTAAGTATATTATTATTACTTGCATTGTCTGAAGTAATAGTATGAATATTATGTTCTATTTAATGTTATGAAAGAATATTAAAAAGAACTTGAGTAAGTTGAAAACTAGAATGAACACTTTGTAAATGCTTAAATCTAATTAATGCTTTATGAAACTCTTAATATTTATCAATTCAATATATAGTCACTCTTATAAATGCTGTACAGTTTAGACTAGACTAACAATCAAGAGCTATTGAAATATTTGAACTAAGAATAATATCTTATAATAATAATTTTTTGATTGAAGTTGTATAGTTTATAATATATGTTTGAAGGGTTTTCATAGATGGTATTGAATAAAGAAGGTTAAGAAGATGTTGAAAATTGTAAAATGATTTATGTTTAACTGCTTGAAAAGGAAGATGTAAATTAGTTATAACTTGAAGAAGATATTTGATAAATGTTTTATTTGTAAGAATTAAGGTTTTGTTATTTGACTATTAAAATTAATTATTATTATAGTAATATTTATAATAATTTGATATATATACTGATGTTGATAATGTTTTAACTATTGTAAATTGTTAAAATGTAATTATACTTTTATGTTTAATAACTCTTTGATATTTTTATAATTATATATAAGTTGTTAAAGCCTTTGTTCTAGTATTCTTAATATTTAGATGAGTAAGAGTTACTAAGTATACATGATATATTATAGTTAGAGTTTTATTGCTTATTAAAGTACCTTGATCAAAATGTACTTATGTTATAGATGATTGATTTAATGTATTCTATTGGATTATTATACTTTTATTGTTTTTTGTTCGATTGAATTTATACTAAGATGTAGAAGTCTATTATAATAAGAATTTGTCATGAATATTTAAAGATTAATGATAATATTCATAATCTTTGCTAATTTGTATAAAATTCATTTTAATAATAGAATAATTATCAGAAGATGAAGAAGGTAACTGATTATTAATTTCATCATTGTGATTAGATAATTGGTCTTGTAGAAAATTAATAGAAGAAAACATAATTAATTAAAGTTTAATAATAAAAAAAAGGAATTCCTTTAGAATTTCCCTTGAAGAACTTAACAAGAAAAAGGAAAAAACAAGTTATATTTCAAATGTAAACCTCTTAAATATATAGTAAATACTTATAAGAAAGACAATAAGTTAAGTATAATAGTTAAAGTTAAAGTTATAAAGATTTTAAGAATTATAAATATCTTGTTAAGATTTTCTGAAGAAGAAGATTCTGAAGAAGAAGGAAACTCTTCAAAAGAAAAAGCTTGTCAAGACTTAGTAATTATACTATATCATGTTATTGAAACAAATGCAAACAAGATAATAATAACAAGAATCCTTAAAGTAAACTTAGTACTTATAATAAGAACTCAACATATAAGATACCCTCAAGATAAGAAGACAATTAAGAACTAGAATAGATAAAGATCAATTCCAAGAGTTAGTAGAATTTGGATAATCATACTAGTAAACTTCAAGGTTGTACTAACAGAAATATATCTTATTTCTAGAAAAATGTTAATCCTGAGATATTATCTAATGATTAACATAAGAAGACTAAAAGAATAAGAAATCTTAAACAAAAGCCAACTTTATAAAACTATATAATAAGAAGAAGTAATTGTTGAAGAACAAGAGTTTAACCTTGAAGATCTTACTCTAGTTTATAAGACTAACCTTTAAAGTATCATCATAAAGAGAAGAATATACAAGTTCTTCTTATTAATAAAAAGAACTCAAATTCAAGACAATTTTGACCAAATGCTTAAAAACACTTAAATGGTAATAGAAGAAGGATTAAGTTATATTATATAAAGATGATATGACTTATAACAAGAAAGCTATCCAATAATAACTTTCTAATAAGATTAAGCAAAAGCNAAAAACTTAATACNAAAAAAATCTAAAGTTTAGGAAAATCAGTAGAGTAACTACTTAAAGTAGAATAATATTATACTTAACAAGAACAAAGAGGATCAGTTAAGATTGTTGTCAAACTAACTAACTAAGATGTAAAAGCATTACTTACAATTAATGAATTAAAAGAAGATTCATTACTTTTAGAATTACTTATTATATTACTAGGAGAAGACAAATTAATACAAAGAATCAATCAACAATTTAACCAAGAAGTAATAGTATACCCTTTGAATTCTATAAAGAGAATTCCTAAAGAAAGTAATGTCTTTATTATTGAAATAAAGAAATACCTTGGAAATAAAATAGTAGAATAAGTACAAAATACACATATATTCATAAACAACAAAAGCTTAGATAAACCAAGGTTACAAAACCTTGTTAAAAGACAAATAACATTGTTTGAAGAACTTTAGGAGAATGCTAAAGATTTAGAAATTAAAGACAACATGTTAATTGACAATGTTAAGAATGTTAATCTCTACTCTATGAACAATGAAAGATCATTGTACATAAACATAAAACTATACAAAAAACTAATAAAAGCATTAATCAATTCAAGAGTTAAAAAAAAACTTTATCAATAAACAAGTCATGAAATAACTTAAACTTAACACAAGAGTCAAGGATAATAACTACTTAATATCATTAATAAACAGTATTAAGGTTCAGAAGTATATTAACATTTAAACTTAAAACCTAAATNATAAAGATTAACAAAAGCTATTAAAAGAAAATATCTTTTAATATTATAAGATTAAGAACATATCAAGTTATATTAAGAATCAAGTAGATGAAGAAGTATAATCTAATAATTGATTAAAGAACAAGTATAATTACCTTCTTAGNAAAAAGAATAAAATTCAATATCCTTAAAAGCTATTTATATTAATGAAACCATAAAACATATTCTTGAAAAATATTATAAATAACTAGAGCTATTCACNAAAAAGACTTAATGATTCAGCCTTACCTAAGTACAAACTATAAGATCATAAGATAAAGCTTAAAGAGAAGTTTAAACTAGCTTACAAACTAATTTATCAAATAACTCTTGTTAAGGATAAAGTAATAAAAAAAATAATTACTCAAGAAAATAATTCTTAGAAGTTTATATAAAGAAGGTTATAATAAAGTTAAAGCATTATTATATTATGTAAAAAAAGAAGATGATCTATTAGGACAACCTTATA